>WNWK01002938.1:2500-77500 GCA_009830355.1 Cherax destructor
GATTCAGCACATTAAACTATAACTAAGAAAAAGGTCAGATTTGTTAATCACTTATTAATCACCTACAGTTTGTGAGGAGAAACAACTAGGCCACAAGTTAATCAAAGCCTCGGTCCCTGAAGCCAACTCTGTGCCAACTTTAGTTGGTACTCTGTCCAAAGTAAAGCTGTACAAACTGCACTTGTTTGTTTTCCACTCCACAAGCTAGTCGGCTTCTGTAATGATTCCGTTTCCAGTGTTAAGAGAAAGTTCCATGATGTTTTTGTTGTTAGTGCCAGTGAGAATGTTTTGCAACGTTTTTTGTTTCCAATGCCAGGAAGGTTTATTATGTGTGAGCTGAGCAGCCTAGTGTGTTAGCACCTAGTCCTAGTCCCAACAATTTAAGTCCCGTATTCACACATACAGTTTACAACACATTTCTAAGTTAGGCTACGTTGACCTGTATCTATAAAAAAATAACAAATTATAACATACCACAATCGCTTATCTTATATAAGCGATAAAAATAACCTGGGGCGTAAACAGAAAACAAGCAGCCAGTGTGCGCGGCTGGAGCAATGCAGTCAGTTTAGACACGTGTGTAATATATGAATATCTTTATTTTGTAGATGTTTCATTATCCAGTGACTTTGTCAACAAAATAAAGATACCCACATGTTGTACACGTGTCTAATTAATCAACCTCGATATTAATACCATTAATGTATATATCAGGTACCTACTGTTCAAGTCGCCTTTAACAGTTACCCATTTGGTTGTTTATACAACAGTGCCATGATATCTGTAGTGAAGAGGGCGGCTGTGACTTACCTTTTATCATTTACTGATTTTGGGATTCACTGTCCCAATTCCTGCTCCCAGACCAGACCTCCAAAATAACAAATATATTATTACAAGACTAAATAATAATAACACATGAAAGTGTAGGGATGTATGTACTAAATGCAAGTAGAAAAGTATAAGATTTAGGTGCGATTTTACATGTTTGTGAGACAGACCAGCATCCCTTTCAATGCAAAACTTGTAGGCACGTAATACAGTCACTCAAAAGTTGTCTACACGGACTTTGCTGTGACACGTGCGGTCATGGAATGATGACCCATAAAGCATGGTCCTGAGGTGTAATAGAGGAAGTATAAAATGGTTATTAAATTTTCTAAGAAGAATACAGTGGTAGTAAACAAAAAAGTGCAGCCTCAGCAAAGTAAAAAGTTCATTCCCCAAGGCACAATTCTAGCACCATAACTATTTCTCATCCTCATAGCAGACATAATAGTGGATGCAGCTTCGCATCATTATTTGTCGATGATGCCATAATAAGTATGAAAATTTGCTCTGTAAAGACAGAAGAATTATGAGTAAAGAACAGCAAAAGTTTCTAGTGGGCAAATGAAAAAAAACATGATCACTGATGACAAATTTCAACTGTATGTATGTGGGTCGAGAGAACGACTTGAAACTATCACAGTATAGAAGATGCAGCCATGCTGTCTTAACGTAAAGAACAGCTAGAAGGCTTAGGAATGATTATTACATCTATTATTTTGAGAACACAAAGCAAATTGAAGGAAAATCTACGAAAAATGACAGGGTGAATTATAAGAACCTTCAAAATAAGAAAAACTACAAATAATTGTAATTTTGAAATAATGTTTTCACGACTCCAACATTGTTGTGTTTGCAGCAGCTGTATAACCCCTGTGGTTTAGCGCTTCTATTTGATTATAATGTGTTTCCAGCAGCTTTCAAAGCAAGAGAGATAGCAGGGTTGGAAAATGTTCAGAGGTTGTATGCTGCACGTATAGAATTAACAAAAAAATTAAATATGAGAACGCCTGAAAACCATTGGATTGTTCTCTCTGAAACGAGAGGAGAGGAGAGGGTAAGACCTGATAATATATATATGGAAGATTCTTGAGGGCCTTGTTCCCAGTTTCCACATAACAATTTACTGGAGTAAAAGATATAATTACCCGTAAATTAATTTCCTGTATAAAATTCTGGGGATCACTTCCCCAGGGCTCGGTCCCAGTCCAGGTCTCCTGGTTGACAGCCTGACCAGTTAAGCTGCTGGTGCTGCCTGCACGCAGTCCAGTGTAGTCATCAAAGCCCAACTGATCAGGAACTGACCCAAGAAAATTACGAAATTAACATTTGAAGACAGCTATGGAACTATTGGAAATAATGATTATGTATGAAGGGAAGATATTGAAGTTTTGACCACCTTTAGTTGTTTGTTCATTGCATTTCTGCTATTTGTTGGGAAGGAAATTAGTATTTTGCACCGTCTGTTGAGCCTCTTGCTGTCGTAGGCAGTGATTATGGTGTACAGGTTTGGGCCCTATCCCTCCAAAATTCTTAGTGTAAATTGTTTTCTTTGTTGCCTAACTTCCACCGAGTGACAATTTCTAAGGGCAGGAAGGTTCTCTGTACATTTGCGATTGTCTGCTTTACCTGAAGAATACGTGAAGGTGTGGAGAATTAAGGCAGTGTGTGGGGGGTCACGGCTGAGTCGGGTTAGTGGTCCATGTTTCAGTCGTGAATTCAATTTGAAGTCTGCCACACCATTTCAGGGTAACTTCAATCAATGGGGTACTGATCTTTATTCCTCACAGTAGGCAGTGTGGTTGTGACAAGCAGCTGTTATGGTAATCTCTGGTCGTGGGGCGCCACCTCTACACACATGTATACACCTGAATTCATTCACCAACACTCACGTGGTAGTGCTGGGGGCGGGGGATACCTGAGAAATACCTGTGTAAGTCACGCAACTGCTTGACCCAGCTAGTGAGTCCCTTGCCTGTGGTGATCGTATGGTGTACGAATGTATTCACCGCGCAAGGACACAGAGGGGAAGGCTGAATTGTGACTGACCCACCGTCGGCTAGGCCTACCCCGTGGGCTGGAGGTGCCTAAGGCATTATTGTTTATGGTAAGTGTAACTACTACCTTAAGCTAAACGACTATCTCTAACTTAACTTAAAAATGTGTAGTAGTAATTGTAGTGTATAATTAGCCGAGTTACGTGCCTAATTCTTAGAATTAAGTATATACAGAATTGATACCTCTGTAGGCGTTGTCCCCCTTCCATACATTCCCCCACCTAGGGGGTGGGAATAACGGTTCTGGGGAATCACGAAATTCTCCACAGAAGGGATTTTTAACATACTGCAATGTTCCAGGCGAGAGAGATAGCATGCACACTGCCCTGGAGTTTTTAAGACTTACCATGGGTTCTAACCCCACCCGTACCGTGGTTTGTTTGCAATCGAGTTATTACGATTTCGTGTGTCATGTGACTTAGATTATGTCCCATTGACTCGGCATCTCTTATTTTGAAGGTGGTTATGCAACTCATCTCTTAAGTTAGAATTCTGACTGTTTTATATGTCACTGTTGGACAGATTCGTCATTGGATTTATCATATATATAATCTTAAGCAAATTTCTCGATTTACCTTACTTAAACTTAAGATAGATTGTCATCTATTAATAAAAATTTTATGATATACCAGAATACTAATAAATATGATAGTGATATAAAATTTTGAAGCACGAACAGACAACTCTAGCTATTGAGTGCACTGAAAATAGTCGTATAATCACTGTTTAAGGCCCATGAGAAGTTAACCGTCTGTATTTAAAACAGTGAAATACTGACTTTTATAAGAGAATGCAGCGAGTTATCTAGCCTGTCATTTTTCTTGTGGTCGTGATGGTAACTGTTGAGTGTAAGCTCCTCTAACCATATTACTCTTAATTCTTTTATATTTATCTTTCTTTCTATTGAGTGGTTCGAGTGTGGTTCCAGCTGTGTTCCGTTTTTTCAACTGCTCGGTTTCTCTTTTGCTGAGTGACATTTGTCTTCATTTAACATCAAATTAAGCTGAATACAGCGCCTTGAGGAACAGCTTTTCAATGTGACAGTTTTTTTTTTTTGTTTGGCTGTCACTCTTTTGGTCAGATTTTTTACAAAAGTGAAAATCCATCTGCCCAATTGTCCAGTTATTCGTTTTGAAACCATTTTGTGCATTATCATACCATTATTATGCTAGTCGAGGGCTTTTGCAACGCTTGTGTATACTACATCTGCTGGGGACCCTGATGGTTCTTGGGTTTGAGTAGATGTTCGTACAAGCGAAACTGGTGGTATCACTGGTGCTGCTGTCAGTGTTAGTTCTGGCTCTGGTAAAAATCCATATATCGCATCAATTGTTGAGAGTTCGGAGCCCCGAGACACTTGAAATGTGCAAATTCTGTTCTTGAGACATCTGAAAATATGGCACTACTAGCACTAACAGAAAGGAAACTTTCATATTCAACCATCTCAAGAAATGTCGGAATCTCCTGAATAAAAGCACATCCTGCTCCAGGTCCTGCAAGCTTTTTCATCCAAAAATAGGCCATTGGTAAGTAAATGAAGGACTTGTAAGGACTCATGAACACCAATATGAACACGAAAACTATAATCACACGATCAACAGGGTTATTTTTTAGTACGTACCAGAAAACAGACCAAAATGGCAAGAAATAGAGACTGTATCACAGCTTAGGAGCCATATTGGATTGAAATCAAAGCCAGTGACTCATCAGAGCCATAGATACAAATATAATAAACAAACCTCCCCAGCACAGCAATTAGCAATGTATTATATTTTATGTTCGCAAAGGTACAAGATCTCAAGCTAAATATAAAACAGTAAAATATCGTTTTATCAGTGGTCTCGGGGAGTCAAATACAATGTTTGCAGCTTTCATGGAGAGACTCATAAAAGACTTTTCTGGTAATGAAATATGGACTCCAGGGTACAGCCTATTTAGATGTGAACAGAAAAACAGGCAACGCGTTTGGGTGTAGTCTGTATGTTAGTCGCTCATTTGCCACTGATTTACTAAACACCATTGATGATGTAGTCGAAGTTCTAGTAGTCAAAATCGAAAAGCAAAGTCCAGTTATTGTACTTGGATATAAACCACTGAATACAACTTCATAGCAGATTAAGAACCATTTATTGGAGATCGAACATTGTCTTAAAACCTATCAAAAACGTACCAGAATATTTTTCAGCTTAAAGACTTACATTTGAAACATCTTTAAAGAATATAGCAAGGACTGTAATACCAAGTGTGTCCCTGCTGCTAGGTTGGAGGAGTCTCCCTCAACAGCATTATTAAACCCCTTGCAATAAATTCACCTTATGCCAGCAGACGTACCAGACTGGAAAACACCATAGACGTTATATTTATGATCAATGAGGACTTAGTGTGGAACATAATAGTGTTGAAGACTATAATCTCAGACCATAACATAAGAGATACAGACCTGCATACGTACTGAACCTGGGACAGAGAAACACGATCAGTCGTAAGGATGAAATTAACAAATTCAGCTTCAACGAGAACAACATCAACAAGGACCAAATAAATCACGAACTTAGATTTGCTGGGATGATGACATGACCACCAAAAATCTTAACCAGTGTATGCGCGAGAGACGTGCAGCCAGTGAGAGACGTGCAGCCAGTGAGAGACGTGCAGCCAGTGAGACGTGAGATGGAGAGGTCCCTCTACAGATGAAAATGATAACAGATCTTAACAAATGCAGCAGACTCTGAATCACGAAATGACACTGGTTAAGGAAGTGGAGAACATAGATCATAAACTGATTGCATCATATAGTATCCAGGAGAGACAAAAGGAGCAAAGAGTCATAAATTTAATTTAAAGAAGCCCCAAACACTTCCTCTCTTGAAAAATACAGTAAAAAAAGCATTTTCCTTAAGAAGAAACGTGTACTGATAAGAAAATGAGGGAAATACTGAAATTAGGATAAGACTGTATTCAGTAAACCGTTCGTCAGTCTACTGACTGAAGATCCCAATAATTTTTTTTTTCCGTGAATGAGACTCAAAACACCGCAGACATCTTGATAATTTCTGATGTAGGTTTTTCCGCAGTAGACAATAAAGAAACCATCGACAGCATAGCCATGCATTTTACCTCTGACCCCAGACTCGTTGAACTTCACATTGATCACAAATTGCAAGAAACCACTGTCTTTGCCTTTATTATTTAATGGAGGAACAACATGGACACTGAAATTGCAATACTTCATAAAGATGGCAGTAAAACAATTGCAGAAAATTATAGACCAATAGTGTTAACTTCACACATTTTTTGAGTGGGTCTTAAAAAGTGAGATTTCTAATCACATGGAATTGCAACAGTTGCACAGTCTTGGGTTTAATGCAAGTTGTTCCTGCCTTTCACAACTGCTAGATCATTAACGTGGTCCTGGATACACCGAAAGACAAGCAAAATACCAATGTAGTGTGTACTGGTTTTGCAAAAGTGTTCAACAGGTGTAACCATGGTGTAATAGCGAACAAAATGAGTAAAAAAGAACTGGAAAAGTGGGCAGATGGGTATTTTACTTAACAAATAGAACCCAGAGTAGTAGTAGTAAAGAGAGGGAAATTCAGAGACTGCATCGGTGAAAAGCTCTATTTCTGAAGCATAGTACTCTCTCCACTTATATTTCTCATTCTTATATCCGACATTTTTTTTTGCTGATGGCACTAGTCTGAGAATAATGGCGTCCGTATAAGACTTAGCAAATCTTAAAGCAGATAAAAACCAAGTGTTGCAGTGAGCCTCAGACAACAATATGATGTCTAGTGAGGACATGTTTCAGTTGCTCTGCTATGGAAGTACATAGGAAATAAAGGCTACCGGAGTTCAGGACACACTTGACTCATTCAGTAGAGCAAAAATTCCTAGTTCGAAACGTGGGAGTAATGATGTTAGAACATATTACATATAAGATTCACAACATGTTGCCTTTCATAACACAAGGAAAATGATAGGCTGGACAACTTTAACTTTAACTTTAAAGCCAGTAATAATATTCTTAGTCACTTTACTCCAGGCTAGAACACTGCTGTATACTAACGCCCCCTTGCAAGGTAAATGAAAACATATAAAGAACTTTCACTGGCCGTATACATTGTCACGCATCTGAACTAATATTAACGCTTGAAGTCTCTTAAGATGACACAGGTACATCATAATTTATACCTGGAAAATCCTGAGGGTCTTGTCCCAAAACTAAATGCTGAAATCACTCCCTATGACAACGAGACTTGGCTGATGGTACAAAATATTTAAAATAAAAAACTGGGACGCCACGAGAACACTACGAGACAACTTGATGAGTGTCACAGTTCTCTGACTCTTCAAAGCCCTCCGTTCGTCTGTCTTCAAAAGAACTTGACACGTTCCTCAAATCAGTTCCTGGTCATCCCGGCAGTCCAAAATATGAACATGTGGTTCATATTATGGACTGCGTACAACCAGTAGTAACAGCCAGGTTGGTAAGATCTTGGTCCTTCATAGGGCCTGGTCTGGGACCGGGTCGCGGGTACGTTGACTCTCAGGAACATCCTTCAGGTATTCTTAGGTACCCAAGATCGTGGTAATGGTCCAGCACATAATGAGTCAAGGGACTGGGCCGCAAAGTTTTTATAGCTAAACAAGTTAGTGGTAATGAACTACTTACATGTTTGTATCTAGTTTCAATCGTAATGAGTTATTTATACAGACTTGAATTAAGTCACAAAAAAATATTACCCTATATTTTAGCAAGGATATATACCCTTGAAGAGTTTCGAGAGTTTTACTACTATGAGCCCGGCCATCGGCCAGGCTCGTCTGGTGCTTGCCTGGTCAACCAGACTGTTGCTGCTGGAGGCCCACTGCCCCACATATCCATCACAGCCTGGTTGATCTGGCACCTGGAGAAGATACTTGTCCAGTTTCCTCTTGAAGGCTTCTACACTTGTTCCAGCCGTGTTTCTGATATCTTCTGGTAAGATGTTGAATAGTCTGTGACTCCTAATTGTCCCCACCGCACCCCTGCTCCTCACTGGGTTTATTTTACACTTCCTCCCATATCTCTCACTCCAGTATGTTGTTATGGCAGTGTGCAGATTTGGGACCAGGCCCTCGAGTACTTTCCAGGTATATATTATCATGTATCTCTCTATCCTCCGCTCCAATGAGTACATGTTCAAAACTTGAAGGCGTTCCCAGTAATTTAGGTGATTTACTGACTCAGTGTGAGCCGTAAACGATCTTTGTATTTGTTCCAGGTCTGATATTTCTCCTGCTTTGAACGGGGCCGTCAGCACTGAGATTGATAGGTCTATAGGTGGCAGCACCAGCGTGGCGCGGAATATGAACCCAGCTGGGCAGACACTATTACTAAAAATCCATTGTTAATTATTATATGTATACATGTTAAAATAATTATTTTTGCTCTTCATAAATCTCGAACAATTTATACGTGGCGTCTATATAACAGGCAGTTGTGTTGTTTTTGAATGTGATCTTCTGATCATTGTCAGATGAGTCAGGCTGTGATGTGTACGTGTGTTGGTTCTGGTCATGTTTCTGGTGTGGATTGGGAAGATCAAGCCGGTTCGTCATGATGGAAATGGTTTAGAAAACCGACAGGTTTGTACAAGTCTCATTTTTCATTCATCCATCTGTCAGCTAGACGAATGAGTTGTTTGCCTCCAAACATGCACTCGGTCTCTGGTCTTGTCTAGTCCTCTACATGTTTGTCTTTTGGTACTCTGTTTCTAATGTGGCGGGTTCATGTAGGCAACATCAACATGAAGAGAAGGAAGGATGAGGTGGTGTAGGTGGTTACAACAGGTCTGGTGGGTCGGTCAGACGGCTTATGCACCAACACCTAATTAGAGGCCCTTGTGCCAACACTCGTCACCAGCACTAAGGTACCTTAATCCAAGGAGAGTGCCAGGGTTGTAGTGTCAACACGGAGGATGGCACGTGTTGACACATCTGCCTTATGTTGTACCATGGAGATTCTGCAGATGTTGATGACACAGCTGCATTATATTGTACCATGGAGATTTTGCAGGTGTTGATGACACAGCTGCATTATATTGTACCATGGAGATTCTGCGGGTGTTGATGAAGCAGAGCCTAGTGCTGTTGATGCTGGCCAACACCTGGCTCTGCAGGTGTTGGCGGTGTCGCTGCAGGTGTTCACGGAAATGGTACAGGTGTTGATGTATATGCTGACGGTATCTTGACATGAGGGCTGTACAGGTGTTAATATAAGAGGGTAACGATGCCAGTGTTGAAGGGAAGGAGCGGATGATAGTGTTGCTGTGGTCTACGTTGTGTTGCTGCCAGAGGGTGACCGTCGCTCGCTGTGCTGTGCACACAGTTGTCAGGGTAATCAATGAGGAATTCTGGAGTGTTAGTTTGTAACCTGACAGGTACGGCAGTCGGACTCGACTGCAACATCTGGTACATACTTGGCGTGTTTCCTCTTGAAGACAGGACTTCTGTGAACAATGTACAAGGCCCTAGTCGTATCCTTTTATCAAAATTATAAAGCTAGATAGCAAACAAGATAAAAATAATGAGGATAGGTAAAGATGACAATACGAATATTATTTATTTATAATTATGACAAAAATAGAAACTTGGATGTAAATTCTATATGAATGTAAATTCTATATGAATCACAGATGGACAAAAATAGAAACATGGATGTAAATCCTATATGAATGTAAATTCTATATGAATCACAGATGGAGAGACTAAAGAAATAAACTTGGATTCAACCAAAGCTACGCTGAGCTTGCATCCCCGGCTTTGAGAGACGATCCACTGATGATGAAACCACGTAACGGTTAAACGCATGGAGAGCGAGTCGTAAAACTCGACCAGTTCTGTGGTTTGTTTGCAATCGTGTTATTAAAACTTCGTGAGTCACCAATAAGCATTATAATGGTATACAATACCGACAAGTAGTTAAGACTCATGTACAATAATTGGCTGTCTTTATTACGGTAGACTGTAAGCCTACATGCCTAGTTCCCATAGTTTCCACCAGAGGGCAAGCTTGGTGGGCATGCCACTTCAGCCTGCCCTCCCCTGCCTCTCCCTCACTTGGCGTCCAGGCATCCTAGAGTCAACAAGGCCTACTCCTCTCTCCCTCGCGGGCATGACCCTCCCGGGCCATGGGCACTAACACACTGCCTGTGTACCCACGATATCTCAAATAAAGAAAGAAGCCTCCGAAGCCTTATCATTTCATCCACCGCCTTGATCAGCGACACACAATTAATCATATATTACTTAAATATTTTGTCTGTTATGTAGGCTTCTTCAGTCGAATATAAGAGTGACAAGAATTGTAGACAGAAGTGGAGAAGTAATGATCCAGCCACAGAAATAATGTTGACAGCACATGTTGTAACTCGTCCACAGAAGATAAACATGTACAACAGCTGAGGTAGAGATAGGATTAAAGCTGTAGGTGTGTCAGGCTGAATCAAGCGACCTAATCTTCGTGTCAGTCATCTTTACAAGTTAGATTAGATAGGCTTTAAGAGTTCTAGCTCAGTCATGTGTCAGCACTGATGAGACAGACTAGACGACTGGTTGAGTAGACATAAATCAAGTAGATTGAAAGGTATACGGAGTGAAGAGTGTTTAGTGAGGCGAGGTGTTCTCACCTGTCTTAATTACTTACCATATTGAGGGTGAGAAGGGTCTCTCTCTCTCTCCTCTCTCTCTCTCTCTCTCTCTCTCTCTCTCTCTCTCTCTCTCTCTCTCTCTCTCTCTCTCTTCTCTCTCTCTCTTTCTCTCCTCTCTCTCTCTCTCCTCTCTCTCTCTCTCTCCTCTCTCTCTCCTCCTCTCTCTCTCCTCTCTCTCTCTCTCTCTCCTCCTCTCTCTCTCTCTCCTCTCTCTCTCCTCTCTCTCTCTCTCTCTCTCTCTCTCTCTCTCCTCTCTCTCTCTCTCTCTCTCTCTCTCTCCTCTCTCTCTCTCTCTCTCTCTCTCTCTCTCTCTCTCTCTCTCTCTCTCTCTCTCTCTCTCTCTCTCTCTCTCTCTCTCTCTCTCTCTCTCTCTCTCTCTCTCTCTCTCTCTCTCTCTCTCTCTCTCTCTCTCTCTCTCTCTCTCTCTCTCTCTCTCTCTCTCTCTCTCTCTCTCTCTCTCTCTCTCTCCTCTCTCTCTCTCTCTCTCTCTCTCTCTCTCTCTCTCTCTCTCTCTCTCTCTCTCTCTCTCTCTCTCTCTCTCTCTCTCCTCTCTCTCCTCTCTCTCTCTCTCTCTCTCTCTCCTCTCTCTCCTCTCTCCTCTCTCTCTCTCTCTCTCTCTCCCCTCTCTCTCTCTCTCTCTCTCCTCTCTCTCTCTCTCTCTCTCTCTCTCTCTCTCTCTCTCTCTCTCTCTCCTCTCTCTCTCTCTCTCTCTCTCTCTCTCTCCTCTCTCCTTCTCTCTCTCTCCTCTCTCTCTCTCCTCCTCTCTCTCTCTCTCTCTCTCTCCTCTCTCCCTCTCTCTTCTCCTCTCTCTCTCTCTCCTCTCTCTCTTCTCTCTCTCTCTCTCTCTCTCTCTCTCTCTCTCTCTCTCTCTCTCTCTCTCTCTCTCTCTCTCTCTCTCTCTCTCTTCCGTGTCTGATATGACTTTTTTTCCTAAAAATATTTCATGACTAACTGAAATGTGTCCTCATTGAATATGGTATTTTCTGTGGCCCAACAGAAGACTATTTATATTTGCTTGGACATTTGCAGTGTCCTTCCTAGATTTCACTATCATGTTATTTCTAATATCGTCTACAAGGGATGATACGGTGCTGTGATTTGTCTATATCTGTGTCGGATATGAGAATGAAGAAAAGAATTGGGACGAGTACTGTGCCTTGGGAAACAGCGCTTTTCTTTGTGTTAGGCTCGAGACTTAACTCTTCACACTATTAAGCCATGATTATAATTATCAAAGGATTTGGCAAATTCTGTATATTACATATACATTTTGCTAGTCTTCCACAACATCCAAGACCATGTCATAATGGTGCAGTAGTTGCGCGAGGCAGAAGCGACCTCTTAAACCCATGCTGCCTTCGGTTATGGAGGTTTTTCGAGTCCATGTAGTTTGCGGTCTTGCTTCTTTAAACTATTAACAAAAAAATTTGTTGCATCAGCGTTATCGGTCTATAGCTCTTTGCTATTGCTTGCTGCCATCTTTGTGAAGTGGGTCTTTATCCTTTGTTTATAACGACTGTAGAATGACCCTCGTGTCTAGTTTTGCTCGCATTGAATGTTTAAGGCTCGTGGATAGGAGTTTCTTGCAGTTATCGAGGGACACGGAGTTAGTCTATGCCTGTTACACAGTGCATAGGCGTTAGAATTCTCCTAAACATTAAACAGAATAGTTGGAGAATGGGTTAGAACTAGAGAAGAATAACTGGATCTATATATTTTCCATTCTTTTGATACACACTTGTGCAAAATTTGGGTATCTTTATTCTGTAAACATTTCGCCAGCCAGTGGCTTCTTCAGTCCAATCCAAGAGATGAAGTCTGCAGGAGACTGTGTGCAAAATATGGTGTCTGCAATAGACAATCTGCAAGAGATGGTGTTTGCAAGAGAAAGTGTCTCCAGGAGACGGCAAGAGAAGGTGTCTGCAGGAAACTTTCTGCATGGTGTCTGCAGGAGACGGTGGAAGATGAGGAATTCGAGGAAATCAGTTACTCAGCCTGAGTCGATGTGTTCAGTCCATCACTCTTGATAAATGTACAGCATATTCGCTGAGATGAGGTGCAGCAGTGGTAGGCGGAGCCACCAGTGGAAAAACCCATTAGTGCTTATAGGTTAGACAGGTTTGATGGACTGACCACATCGACTCCAGGCTGAAGGACTTATTACCTCAAACTACTACTCATCTTCCACCTTTCTCTGCACTGGACTTGACGAAGTCACTAGCTGGAGAAAAATTTCCAGAATATACCCAAATGTTGCACAAGTCTCTCATTTATCAACTTGTCAGTTTTCTAAACCATTTATTCAAATTCCCTTCGTGTAACGAGTTTGTTATTGAAAGTCTTGTGCCTTTGAAGGTTTAGATAGTTATTTCTTAACGTATTTATTACACAACTATCTTTCATTCTTGCTGTTTGTTACATTCTTTAGTGCCTCTTTAGTGTGTCTAGATTTATCAATATGACAAATTTGACCGGTAGCTCCAGTATTTTTCAGGTATATATTATGGTGCATCGTTGAGACTACTGACGAGTCTAGGGTTTATTGCTCTACCTTTTCTGTAATATTGTTAAATTACGTTGTGAATTTAGCCATTTTTTTACGTCTTTGTTTGTAATATTTAACGGAGCTGATATTTGTCTTGGTTAAACATTGATTTTTGATGGTTTAATTATCGTTGGGTCCGGAAACCATCGCTATACTGCCCAGTCTCAGACCAGGTCTCCTGATTAATGGCCTGATCAGTCAGGCAGTTGGTATTAGCAGCACGTAGCGCAAATTAGACACAGCCTGAAGAATCAGAATTTATATGTATCTTTTGTGTTGTACTCAGCAATGTTGCTCAAATGCAGTTTGTTGTACACGGAGACTGAGGCTTCGTTGTAAAGTGCAATATTGGTATTGTAAGAAGTACCGGTGAAAAGTATTGTAACTTATTGTGGGACAGAAAATCACTGTGAAAAATAACCAACTCAAAACTGGTAGAGGGAGTAAGACAAACATAATAGAAGGCATTAGAAAGTGAAGGCTTCGGATGGCAGTCATTCAGAGAACACAGGAAGGCAAATAATAGTAAAGGCCACAACTGTGATGGTGGGAGTTATTAAAATAGTGAAAACAAGTGATGTCATCTCATTGATGCCTGCGTCAGTGGCCTTGATGTCTCCACGCTAGATCATTTATATCAGTCATCCAACCACTGATGATCATTCAAGGCACTTCCGTCTCCGCCACAACAGCGTTCTGCTAACATCTTTCTCAGGAGACTACATATGCAAATGTACTAGGAATAAAAACCTACTCAAAAACAGAGGAAAGTAAAGTGTACACTGAATCCAAGTAGAAATTTGCAAGATTTACCTGTCAAATGGTAAGAAAAGATTGCGTAAAAGGGTTGGAGATGGTGTTGGCAATATTCACAGCTTCCTTCACTTGGTTTTGCATTTTTTATTTTATTTTTTCCAGTTCATTGTACATGCCAGTTGAAGAATCATTTGTCATAGCTTCGTCTCGCGAAATCGAAATAACACGATTGTAAACAACTGCTAGTTTTTGGTCTGGCTTGTCACAGGTTTGATTCCTGTCTGTTCCGTGAGGTGTCGTTTCTTCCCTTGATATTATTACTTACTTGAGGAGTTTAAACCAATTTCTGGTAAGCTAAGTAGTTTGGAGTTATTGTGACCACTTCACGAATATTTCCTACAGTAGTAGGCTAGTAGAGAGTAACCATCTAGGTCGGTGCTACCTTCTGGCTATGCAAGTAGGAAGCTAAGCTTGTTTACAATTTTTGCACTCTGGAAGCAGTGTTAGTGTTTTCTTTGTCTTATGAGCATCTAAGAAATGTTACAAATTTCTATATAGATAGGCGATTAGTGCTAAACCTAACCTAACCTAACCGAGCAAGAGGCTCTCAGATGGTGAGAATGAAGGGGTGCCATGACTACGCTAAGAGACTACTCGGTAAGTGTAAAGGGGCCAAGACTTTTCAACACCCTTCCTTCATATATAAAGGAAACTGGATAAGCTCGTCAAGTTAGCTCCTGATCAGCCGGGCTGTGATGCCTTCATTGGACTGCTTACCGCTGGCGTCAACAGATAATCAGGCCATCAACCAGGAGGCCTAGTGAGGGACCAGGCCGCCGGCGTAGTAACCCACGAAATCGCCACCAGGTAGACACACTTGTATGACAAGACGGTAGAAAATGCCTGGACGATCACTATCTTTCAACCCACTTCCTCCAAACTTATAAAACTTAATACATGGTTTTGTGACAATTCATATCTTAGTTTTTTTTTTTCCAGTTGCATATATTGTGTACGGACTCGCATCTTATTAATTCCGCTTCTGTTCAAACATAGGACAATCAAGTGTTTATCTTTTTTTCTAAGCTATGTGGAAATAAGCACAGGTAAGATGAAAGCTCCCTATAAATGTCATATGTTTCTTATATATTAGTGGATAATTGCAAATGAGAGGCTTAAGCTTTCACAGAGACGCCAAGCTCCAACATTATGAGGAGGTAATCTTGTACAAGTTTTGTTTAACTTTTTTTTCTGCTACTCTTCAAACACTCATGGTTTTGCATTCTGTGAAGCGGTAATGAATAACATAATTGGAAAAACTAGTTAGACAATAGTTACGTACAAAATTTAAAGTTCTTGTGCAACATCAACACCCATCCATGATTCTCATTCATTTATACATCCAACGATGATTCTCCCTTTCATTTTTTTTTTTGCGATGAAAGTATTTTCCCGACGGGAGACAGCATTAAGACTTTCTAATGTTGGTTGCAGGTTAAGATCTCACTTTCTGTCATGGTTGGTAGGACGCTTTCTCTCTGGCGTCATACCATGCCATGTAAACACACGGTTTCCTGACTATTATCCAGTGCACTGAGGATACATCCTGTGCCTGCTGCTATCTCAGATACTTATGCTGTAAATCTTTTCGCGTACTTTTTTAAGAATATAATTTTATTGCTTCGCAAGTCACCAGTTGTACTCCGCTAGTTGTACTTGCCTAGTTGGTTTGCATGGGTTGAGTCTACAGCTCCTAGCCCCTGGTAATCTTTAGCGACGGATGCTGCTCTGGTTGTGCTACGAGATCTTGCTAAACAACTATAGGTATTTTATTGACTCAAAACAGTCGATAAAGCGATTATGACACTGAAATGTGAACGTCAGGGTTTTTACTCACTTCCTTAGTCTCTTCTGTTTATGCATAATTGCATCTTTAACGCACAATTTAAGTTTTGTTAAGCAACATGAGCTTAATTTATGCTTAACAAAAAACTGAAATCTCCCAGATGTCCAAGCACCAGCCTACTGCATCAATATATCATTGCAAATAAAGTTTACTGCGTATCTGATCCATGCAATGATGTATTAATGTAAGTTGATACTTGCACATCTGGGAGATTTCAGTTTTTGTTAAGCTAATGTATGTTGGCGAGTGTTGCTAGTGTATGAGTCATCCACTGTATTCATGACAATTTCCTTCATGATGTAACTCAAGCGGCAGTGGTTATTACTTCATTTATGTCTCAGTGTTATGACATACTCTCTTGACTCCACATTTTATGAACTGCAATGCAACACACATTCGGATATTTATAGGAAACATATTTATTATATATCATTGTTACTATCAGTAATTAAAAATATTAGTGTTATTGAGCTGTAAAACTCCCTGAAGGAAAAGGTAGAATGTAACTTTAGTGTGTGTGTCTAGCATTAGGAATAATTATAGGAGAGAAGTAAATAATGAAACAATGTTATGTTAATGCAGGTGGACGCCTGAGTAGATCTATCACTCACTATGATAACATCATCGTAGACAAGTACGTTTAAGGAACAACTTTGCAGTGTGAACACACTGATGTTGTAGTCTGGCTTAGGTTTGTTTACAAGTACTTCTGGCAGTTCGGCCGACACACAGATGATGCTCAAACCAAATGCAAAGTATGTGGTCAGCTTTATGGTGACTTTCTTGAATACTGTGTGCTTAATTATCCACTTATTGAGGAATATAGGAATTGATTATTATACTATGTAATATGTTAAGGTATCTTATTAATGAAAATATACCAGACATGTTAAACAAATTTCATAAATTTACTTGTAACACAAATAACAAAAGGCACACACACAACCCGCACATAGAAGAGAGGAGCTTACCACGACGTTTCGGTCCGACTTGGACCAGTGTGACTTTGTAAATGGTCAAAGTCGGACCGAAACGTCGTCGTAAGCTCCTCTCTTCTATGTGCGGGTTGTGTGTGTGTTGTAACACATAAGTCGACTGTATATATAAATAGAGATGTACTCCTGTCATCCCCTTTTGGGGCACTGCCATTCACAGGATGGTTATGGGGTTAATAAACTAGCCGCTTCAGCGGCAAAATTACCCCCCTTTCCTAAAAAAAATATTGAACTGTGTTAGATCAGCTTGGTTGTTATGGTTAGGTATGCTTACAGTTCACTGGCATCAATATCCTGGTTAATCAGACATTTAACTTTGAAGTATGGTCTCAGGTCATGTTGAGGGAATTAAAAACCCATCAAAACAGGTCACAGGTAAGTCACAGTATGAATTGGATATTGAAAAAATTGATTGACATTTGCGGTGTCAAATGAAGAGTAATGGACAGGCCGCCGCCCCAACCCGCTTTTTAATGTCCCTCAGGGTGGGTATAAACAAAGTGCTAAAAACATATAAAAAAAAAACTAAAAATAATGGATTCAGATTGGATACATACAGATTTAAGAAGGATATAGGAAAGCCCGGGTATAAATAGCACTATACCTGTAGATCAGTGGGGATGGTTGTATGAGAGTAAGACCTGCCTAACATGAGCCACTAGCCCTTCAGTACTCATATATTCTTATGTTCTATTGATGACATTTGAGAAACTGATTGTGTATCGTAATTGAGGAAATGATGCTTGTGTAGGATACTGAAGGTGATGTATGGACAACCTGTTGTTGTAGCCTGCGGCTCCTGGTGTGTAGTTGAGCGTGTTAGCTGCAACATGTTGCTTCTCCCTTCATCAACACTGATGTGCGACACTACCTACCTGGTATACAGTATTCCTTCTGCTGCTTTGCTTAATTTCCTCATTTAGTTTTCTCCCTTCCCTTTTTCTCTTCGTCAACTTTTCATCTTTTCTTAGTCGCCTACTTCTACTCTTCCTCTACTCTTCGCTCACTTTTCGCCTACTTCTCTTCGTCTACTTCACAACTTTCTTTGCCTTTTCCTTCTCTAAACCTACTCCTGGTCGTCCGCTTTTCCTGTTCACCTATTTCTCAACACATATTCCTTCTCTTCGTCGACTCCGTCCACTCTTCTACGTCTCTTATCTTTCCTTACATCCCCTCTTTCTCTTATCCTTCCTTTCATCTTCTCTTCGAGTTCTATTCCGCTTCTATTTCATTTTTCATGCATCGGTATGGAGAGGTGTTCTGTAAGTGTTGACACAGTGTGTTAATCTTGTTCTGTTTGCAGAGTTGTTTTATGATAGTGTTTAGCTCATTATTTAACATGCGTGTGTTGATTGTATGTACGTGTGCATGTACCCACTACCTACGTACTCTCCAAGTTCTAGCGTACGAGTACGTACCTACTCAAAGTATATTTGCTGGGATTCATACAATGTTTACTTGTACACAAAGGAAGGTACTCGCCAAGATGTACTCACATATTTGTGGTTGTAGGGGTCGATTCACAGCTCCTGGCCCCGCCTCTTTGCTGATCGCTATTAGGTGTGTGTGTGTTGACACATATTGAAGCATATTATCTGATATTACTGACTCGTGTTTCGGTATATATCTGAATTAAGATTGTGTTCAGCTTCGCGTCTTTCCACCAGACTGGCATAGCGACCTAGCTTGACCTTGCTGAGATAATTCCATTTTTATGTAATTGAGTTCGTGAGATCTTGCCTGTCATGGACCAGTAGGCCTTCAGCAGCGCTCGTATATTCTCATGATCTTAATGTAATATTCCTATAGACCTTATCTTGGGTTGCTTAGTACCAGTGCATTGTGTTAATTTGGTAATGTTTACTCCGGTTTTGATGGAGTTATTGAACAACGTAAAATATGAGTGTCTGAGTGAATAATTCTTTTCTTCAAAGCATATTTGCTCCAATTCTCTTCCTCAATCTCATATCTGACAAGCAGAGATATTAGTCTTAGCAGTGTATCAGCCTTTGCAGATACTAGGATTTATATGAGAGGGCGCATCCAAATAGGACAGAGAACACCTCAAAGCTGATAATGCAGTAAACCAGGTCTTCCAGTGGGCCACTGACAACGATGTGATGTCCATTGAGGACGAATTTCAGTTACTCCGCTATGGAAAAAAAATGAGGAAATTAAACCTGGAAGGGAGTATAAAATAAAAGCACTAAATAGAGAAGAAGATTATTAATGAGAGACTTGAGAGTGACAATGTTAGATCTCGCATTCAAGGATCAAAACTGTGCTATCACAACCACAGGTAGAATGATTATATTACTACAACCTTTAAAACAAGATTCTGTCTAGACTGGAATATTACAGTACACTAGAGGCCATAATGGCAGCCGAAATTCTTGATCAGGAGATTGTACAGAGAACCTTCACTGCCCTTATAAATTCAGTAAAGCACCTGAATTATTGAGACAACATATATCTGTGAGAAATTCTGGAGGAATTTGTGTAAAACCTGCACACACAATTCCCTTCCTATTAAAGCAAGAGGCTTGACAGATGGTGCTAAGGACCTCCAATTAAAAGCAGAGGTTCCATGAGTACATTGACAGAATTCAATACATATAAAGGAAACAAGACTTCAACACGCTCTTCATGCTTAATGGGAATTACCAGCAAACCTCTGGCTGCTTCAAAAGGTAAATAAGTAAGTTCTTAGTCAGTTCCTGATCAGCCGGGCTGTGGTGCAGACGTTGATCTGCACGCTACTAGCACCAACAGCGTGGTACCTGAAAGATACCTGAAGGACATTAACAAGGGAGAGCGTCCTTACGGCCCGGTCCTCGACCAGGTCTCCTGGTGGATGAAAGCCGGCTAATCATCCAGGCTGTTACTGGTGCACACAGTTCAACGTACGAACCCCAGCCTGGCTGGACAGGTACTGATGTGAGGAATTTGAAAATCAGAGTTTTTTTTGGGCGTTGAAAAGTGTTGGCCTCGTGTAGTTCTTCCTTAGTGTACTCCTCGAGCCCTTGCTTTTTATTGGAAGCACTTTGCATTGTCTGCCAAGTCTCAAATGGAATGATTTCTTTGTGCAGGTTTGGGACCAGTACCTCCAGGATTTTCTGTGCGTAAATTATGAAGTACCTTTCTCGCCTATATTTCAAAGAGTACAGTTGAAGGGACTACAAGCGTTACCATTAGTTCAGATATTTGAATGTATATTGACAGTGAAAGTATATAGTGGTAGTCCAACCGGGAGAGAATAAGTTGACTATCATCATTGGCTCATCTTTTGTCTTGTAAGTTTCTTGAGGTAGTAATGGCAACATTGTTGTGGTAGTGGGCTGCAGATGCGCAGAGCTCTCAAAACCAGAGGAGAATACCGATATGTGGACGATGTTCTATGCTTAATGCCCTAGAATATAGATAGAAACCAATTCCTGCTTTAATTTAAATAGTCTAGCTCCATCCATCAAGTATACTGTTAAGTTTGAATGAAATAACTCATTGCCTCGTTTAGATGTTTTAATTATTAGGGGAAGCAAGAATTTAAATTAAAAATGTACAGAAAACCAACAAATATCTGCTCTAATGTACACTATTATTCTTCGCATCATGAAAAAGTTATATGTTCTGTATTCTCCTCCATGTTTTTGAGAGCTCTGCGTATTTGCATCCCAGAATTCATAGTTGAAGAAATATTGAAGTTGTATGACGTGGTGTAAAATGTCGAAAACTATTAATTGACAAATCTTTTAAAATTGCCAGAAGTATATTTTAAAATTCAAAAAAGGGACACACAACTGTTCAACCAAGAATATGTTTGTTCTACTTTTCCATAAAAATTTCTTGATATATCTTCTGTATTAAGAATTTCAAAATCATATTTATTCTGTTAGTGGGATGGAATGTGAAGGACGTGCCTAGTATGGGCCATCAGGCCTGCTGCAGTGTTCCTCCTTTCTTATGTTCTTATGTTTTTAAAATTCTTGATACAGTAAAACACATTTTATTGAGAAACCCCCCTCCCCCCAAAAAAAATGTTGATAGCTGTGTCTTTAAGATGCCCTGTTAGAAATACAGTTAAGCTTATTTTGGTCAAGCTTGAAAAAAGATTTGAACTAAGATTACAACCTAAATATAGTGAGACACTTGTGAAACATTTGGGAATCTTTATTGAGAAAACGTTTCGCCGGCCAGTGGTTTCTTCAGTCCAATACAGAGAAGAACGGAGAAAGATGAGGAGGAGTTTGAGGTAATCAGTCCCTCTGCCTGGAGTAGCCTGGAGTGGATGTGTTGAGTCGATCATGAAGCATGAAAACATCTCCCTAAAGGGTTAATTCGATTATAGCTTCATTTACTTGTTTAAAGTGTGAGGCTTGAGTAAAAGGGATGTCTCTGCCAGGTGATACCCAAGATACACACTTAGTTTGTCAACATTTTTTCATCTCTTATTTCGTTTTCGATGAAAAGTGGTCTTTCTGAAGTCTCATTATTTCCGGCATGTCAGATTGCACCTTGCGCCCGTCAACTTTCATTTAGCACCACGAGTGACTCTTGTACTATTTGAAATAATAATAATATATAATAAGAATTCGCGTCCTTGCGTTGTAAATATTAAAATGACTCTTGGGATCATCATTCCTGCCGCCTGGTCTCAGGCCAAGCTTAATTATAAATTAAATATTACTGAAATAAGATCTATTATAAACAGAAGAAAATAATGATAATTGTATACTGTTGTAAGTACAGTATATACCTATCATCTTGCAAATGAGGCAAATATAAATGATCAGAAATCCTTCCAGAGTGCAAAGCTTTAACAGGTTTCAGTGCACTCACTTATGGCAGGAGAGTGGTACCCGATGGTTGCTGTCTACCAACCTACTCTACAGATGTACGTATGACATAAACAACTCATTTATGTTCAGTTGTGACACGTGGCTTTACTAATAAGGTATAATCCGTAAGTAACCCACACAAATTTGACAAAGTTTCGGTCCGTCCTGAATCATTCAGAGACAGTATAATAACCTATGTGTCAAGGTATTATATTATTGAAAATAACATACCAGATATATTAAGCAAGTATAAATATGCTTGCAACATAGCAGACAAATTGTGAATAGAAATCCAGATTTACTCCTGTTGACTCTTGTGCTACCCTCCACAGCATGGATATGGAGTGCACAATAAACTAACTGCTTCGGGGAAATCTAAATAAAATGTTGATCTTTTTGAGGCAAGATCAGTGAAATATACGAGTTGGTACGTCGACTGCTGGATGATTTTAACTACGGCAACACTTGTATATTAGTTAGGCTAGGTTAACTACACTAAATTGAAACCATATTTACATAGTTAACCACCATTTAAGTAACATACGTAGGCGGTTACGTGTCAGTGGGGGACTGGAGTGTTACTTGGTAATGTAGGTAGGTCCACCACACACTTCAAATCACAGGACTGGATCTTTGGCAGGTTAAATCACTACCACCAGATGTAGACCAAATGAAATATAAACTTGCCTGATGGACAATTGTCACACCCTGCGTCATTATGTACTGGAATGCGATAAAATTAAGTGAATTCAGAGACAACTCACTCAGAAATGTTCAAGCTATGTGAAAGTATTTTATCCACAGTGGCATATTACAAACCATTCTGGAAAAATACCCTGACTTTGCTCACTAAATAATGCATTAAAACTTTGTGTGTGTATGCTCTCATAATTTACCTAATTGTGGTTGCAGGGGTTGAGTCATAGCTCCTGGCTCCGCCTCTTCACTGGTGTGTGTTTATTTTTTGTGTGAGACCTAATTAATGTTTTCCTAAATTACTCATTACGATTAACCAGATTTAAACATGTAAATAGTTCATTACCACAGTAACCAGTTCAATTATCAAAACTTTGCGGCCCAGTTCCTGGATCCATTATGTATCTCTGTGATCTTTTGATTACTACCCACATCACAGTTACGGTTTGACTACCACCCACATCATGGGTACGGTGTGACTACCACCCACATCACGGGTACGGTGTGACTGCCGCCCACATCACGGGTACGGTGTGACTGCCGCCCACATCACGGGTACGGTGTGACTGCCGCCCACATCACGGGTACGGTGTGACTGCCGCCCACATCACGGGTACGGTGTGACTGCCGCCCACATCACGGGTACGGTGTGACTGCCGCCCACATCACGGGTACGGTGTGACTGCCGCCCACATCACGGGTACGGTGTGACTGCCGCCCACATCACGGGTACGGTGTGACTGCCGCCCACATCACGGGTACGGTGTGACTGCCGCCCACATCACGGGTACGGTGTGACTGCCGCCCACATCACGGGTACGGTGTGACTGCCGCCCACATCACGGGTACGGGTGACTGCCGCCCACATCACGGGTACGGGTGACTGCCGCCCACATCACGGGTACGGGGTGACTGCCGCCCACATCACGGGTACGGGGTGACTGCCGCCCACATCACGGGTACGGGGTGACTGCCGCCCACATCACGGGTACGGGGTGACTGCCGCCCACATCACGGGTACGGGGCGACTGCCGCCCACATCACGGGTACGGGGCGACTGCCGCCCACATCACGGGTACGGGGCGACTACCGCCCACATCACGGGTACGGGGCGACTACCGCCCACATCACGGGTACGGGGCGACTACCGCCCACATCACGGGTACGGGTGACTGCCGCCCACATCACGGGTACGGGGTGACTGCCGCCCACATCACGGGTACGGGGTGACTGCCGCCCACATCACGGGTACGGGTGACTGCCGCCCACATCACGGGTACGGGGTGACTGCCGCCCACATCACGGGTACAGGGTGACTGCCGCCCACATCACGGGTACGGGGTGACGCCGCCCACATCACGGGTACGGGGTGACTGCCGCCCACATCACGGGTACGGGGTGACTGCCGCCCACATCACGGGTACGGGGTGACTGCCGCCCACATCACGGGTACGGGTGACTGCCGCCCACATCACGGGTACGGGGTGACTGCCGCCCACATCACGGGTACGGGGTGACTGCCGCCCACATCACGGGTACGGGGTGACTGCCGCCCACATCACGGGTACGGGGTGACTGCCGCCCACATCACGGGTACGGGGTGACTGCCGCCCACATCACGGGTACGGGGTGACTGCCGCCCACATCACGGGTACGGGGTGACTGCCGCCCACATCACGGGTACGGGGTGACTGCCGCCCACATCACGGGTACGGGGTGACTGCCGCCCACATCACGGGTACGGGGTGACTGCCGCCCACATCACGGGTACGGGTGACTGCCGCCCACATCACGGGTACGGGGTGACTGCCGCCCACATCACGGGTACGGGGTGACTGCCGCCCACATCACGGGTACGGGGTGACTGCCGCCCACATCACGGGTACGGGGTGACTGCCGCCCACATCACGGGTACGGGGTGACTGCCGCCCACATCACGGGTACGGGGTGACTGCCGCCCACATCACGGGTACGGGGTGACTGCCGCCCACATCACGGGTACGGGGTGACTGCCGCCCACATCACGGGTACGGGGTGACTGCCGCCACATCACGGGTACGGGTGACGCCGCCCACATCACGGGTACGGGTGACTGCCGCCCACATCACGGGTACGGGGTGACTGCCGCCCACATCACGGGTACGGGTGACTCCGCCACATCACGGGTACGGGTGACTGCCGCCCACATCACGGGTACGGGGTGACTGCCGCCCACATCACGGGTACGGGGTGACTGCCGCCCACATCACGGGTACGGGGTGACTGCCGCCCACATCCAAAGGGTGACTGGACATGGACTGACCGCCCCATCACGGTACGGGTGACTGCCGCCCACATCACGGGTACGGTGACTGCAATCAGGGTACGGTGACGCCGCCCACATCACGGGTACGGGGTGACTGCCGCCCACATCACGGGTAGGGTGACTGCCGCCCACATCACGGTCGGGTGACTGCCGCCCACATCACGGGTACGGGGGACTGCCGCCCACATCACGGGTACGGGTGACTGCCGCCCACATCACGGGTACGGGGTGACTGCCGCCCACATCACGGGTACGGGTGACTGCCGCCCACATCACGGGTACGGGTGACTGCCGCCCACATCACGGGTACGGGTGACTGCCGCCCACATCACGGGTACGGGGTGACTGCCGCCCACATCACGGGTCGGGTGACTGCCGCCCACATCACGGGTACGGGGTGACTGCCGCCCACATCACGGGTACGGGGTGACTGCCGCCCACATCACGGGTACGGGTGACTGCCGCCCACATCACGGGTACGGGGTGACTGCCGCCCACATCACGGGTACGGGGTGACTGCCGCCCACATCACGGGTACGGGGTGACTGCCGCCCACATCACGGTACGGGTGACTGCCGCCCACATCACGGGTACGGGTGACTGCGCCCACATCACGGGTACGGGGTGACTGCCGCCCACATCACGGGTACGGGGTGACTGCCGCCCACATCACGGGTACGGGTGATGCGCCCACATCACGGGTACGGGGTGACTGCCGCCCACATCACGGGTACGGGGTGACTGCCGCCCACATCACGGGTACGGGGTGACTGCCGCCCACATCACGGGTACGGGTGACTGCCGCCCACATCACGGGTACGGGTGACTGCCGCCCACATCACGGGTACGGGGTGACTGCCGCCCACATCACGGGATCGGGGTGACTGCCGCCCACATCACGGGTACGGGGTGACTGCCGCCCACATCACGGGTACGGGCGACTGCCGCCACATCACGGGTACGGGGGACTCCGCCCACATCACGGTGACGGGGACTCCGCCCACATCACGTGGTATCGGGGACTCCGCCCACATCACGGGTAGGGTGACTCCGCCACATCACGGGTACGGGTGGACTCCGCCCACATCACGGGTAGGGTGGACTACCGCTCGCACATCACGGGTACGGGTGACTCGCAATACGATGGTACTATGAATACGGTAGGTGACTCATGACATATAATGCGCATTGTTTGGTGGACTCATTGACGCATGGGTTTGTTTTGGTGACGTCATTGACGCAGGGTTTGTTTTGGTGGAGCTCATTGACGCATGGGTTTGTTTTGCGCGACTCATTGACGCATGGGTTTGTTTGGTAGGCCTGACCATGGGTTGTGGTGGTCATTGACGCATGGGTTTGTTTTGGTAGGACTCATTGACGCATGGGTTTGTTTTGGTGGACTCATTGACGCATCGGGTTTGTTTTGGTGACTCATCAGGTTTGTGGTGGACAGCGCACTGGGTTGTTTTGTGACTTACGGGTGGATATATATGTCGCCTAGTTACGGTGGACTCATTGACGCATGGGTTTGTTTTGGTGACTCATTGACGCATGGGTTTGTTTTGGTGGACTCATTGACGCATGGGTTTGTTTTGGTGGACTCATTGACGCATGGGTTTGTTTTGGTGGTACTCATTGACGCATGGGTTTGTTTTGGTGGACTCATTGACGCATGGGTTTGTTTTGGTGGACTCATTGACGCATGGGTTTGTTTTGGTGGACTCATTGACGCATGGGTTTGTTTTGGTGGACTCATTGACGCATGGGTTTGTTTTGGTGGACTCATTGACGCATGGGTTTGTTTTGGTGACTCATTGACGCTGGGTTTGTTTTGGGGGACTCATTGACGCATGGGTTTGTTTTGGTGGACCATTGACGCATGGGTTTGTTTTGGTGGACTCATTGACGCATGGGTTTGTTTGGTGGACTCATTGACGCATGGGTTTGTTTTGGTGGACTCATTGACGCATGGGTTTGTTTTGGTGGACTCATTGACGCATGGGTTTGTTTTGGTAGGAGTCATTGACGCATGGGTTTGTTTTGGTAGGAGTCATTGACGCATGGGTTTGTTTTGGTAGGAGTCATTGACGCATGGGTTTGTTTTGGTAGGAGTCATTGACGCATGGGTTTGTTTTGGTAGGAGTCATTGACGCATGGGTTTGTTTTGGTAGGAGTCATTGACGCATGGGTTTGTTTTGGTAGGAGTCATTGACGCATGGGTTTGTTACCATGTTGAGAGTCATGACGCAGGAGTCATTGACGCATGGGTTTGTTTTTAGAGTCATTGACGCTGGGTTTGTTTTGGTAGGATCATTACGCATGGGTTTGTTTTTGAGAGTCATTCGTTTGTTTTGGTATCATTCTGGGTTTGTTGGTAGAGTCTGACGCATGGGTTTGTTTTAGAGCAACGCATGGTTGTTTTCTAGGGTCATTGACGCATGGGTTTGTTTGCAGTGAGTCCATTGACGCATGAGTTGTTTTGCACCATTGTGAAAGGTGTTTGTAGCGTATTGAGCCAGTCGAGTAATGAGTGTTTTGGTGTGCGTGATCATCTAGCCATAGAGAGTTTGCGGGATACCAATGTTCTGAGAGACTACGACCACATGCCCAGCGCTGCTAGACGCAAGCCACTTGTTTATTTCCTTATTGTCAGTTAACTCTACGTATATTATTACGTATATCCCCTCCATTATCCTGGAGGGTAAATATTGACACGTATACACAGAGAAAAAAAATTCTTCATGTATTTTTCATAACTTTTCGGTTGAACTATATCTCGTTATAGGTCCTAGAACCACCGTTCCCATGACTAAATCCTGATTAGTACTTTCTAATTGATGGTTTGATTTGATAGGCTGTTGATGCTTGCAGCTCGCAGTTCAACATAAGCACCACGAAGTGTCCTCTATGCCCGACTGGAAGATTTTCTGGTTGTCAAGTTCCTCTTAACGTCAGTGTCTAGCTTAAGGGCGAGCTTGGATACAACTCGTGTAACTGGTCACAGTTGGTGGTATTAGTATTTATACTTAAATTTCTGACGGTACTTGTTCCACCCAAATTTTGTGTATTATATTGTGAAGATTTTGTGTCCAAGGATCACAGCAATGCTCCTGTAACATTTGTAAGGAAATGATAGGTTAGATATCTAAAACTTTTAAAATGAGGTGCAAGCCAATGTTCATATTCTTTAAGGCACTTGTACTCTCCTGACTGGAATATAGTTGAAATTGCAGATCTAGGAAAATGTACAATGTACGAGTCCGAACACCTAAATTATTAGGAACGCCCAAAGTTCCTTGAGCTGTACTGTTTCGAATGCAGGCGAGAAAGATGCATCATAATCCATACCTCGAAAATATTGGAGGTCATGATTTTTAAATCTGCTCGTTGAAATTACTTCTAAGCAAGAGGCTTGGCAGACGATGCAATTTTCAATTTTCACCGACAGAACTTCCACTACATCATTTGAAGTGTTAGAGATCATTGCAAAGGCTACCTGTAACCTGATCGATCATCACTCACTAAATCGTATTAACACGATTGCAAATCACGGAACGGGCTAAGTTTTAGGGGTCGCTTGCCATGGGTTCAATCCCCACCTGTTCTGTGATCTGATCTATCAACCTGTTTCTGCCCTCCGTTCACGGTCCAATGTATGCACCACATGTGGTCCTGCTAACCAAGAACTGTTTTGAGGAATTTTTCGAGTTCCTTCTTGAAGACAGGTGTTGATAATTTTCTTTTATGACTTCTATCCAGATATTTATGGTTCATTCTCAAATTAGGGTCTTTGTGAAACCTGCAAACATTGCATTAAACTGAGTAGTCTCCTAATAAGCAACATTTATTGTTGCTTAGTTTAAAACCTTGCATGTTTGCAAATATAATGTTTTATCTGATGTTATATTTGTTTTATTCTGTTAGGGATGGAGGATGGGTTGTCGACATTAATATTTGTGGCTTTAATGTGGCAGTCGACTCAGTGGCTTTGTTTCCATTTCAGCTTGGCTCACACATTGTTGTAATTTTTTTACATTTTTTTTTTGGTTTCACTTGTACTAAATAAATCTTTTGATAATTTTGGGAATTACCAACAGACCTCAACTGTCTTGAAGTGGGAGTTTGATAAGTTCCTGTAGGCAGTTCTTGATGAGCCAGGCTGTACTATTTGTTCCTATCATCAGTAGTTTGATAAATGAGGCCAACATTCAGGAGCCCTGGTTCGGGACCTGGAAAGTAAGCCCCCCAGAACCTTCAGCAGCAAGACAAGTCTCCAGTAAGTTACTCCCACAGGATTATTATTGCCCTGGATTTGGATAAAGGCCTACACTCACTCTCGACCTTTAACCACCAGAGGTCACACCTGTAACCACAACCTCAGCCACAGGAAGACACTTGCTTCCGGTACACGTGCATGTAACTCAGACACGCGACAGTAATATACATAAAATTTGATATTTTAGTATTGCTGTTATTACTGGATGGACCAGTAAGCCAACGGCTGGCTACTGGCAAAAGCAGTGTGAGCGGATTACCTGGAAATTCTTCCAGAGGGCATCACCCCCGCAGACACGCATCAACAAAAATATTTGTTTCTCTAAGAAAATATCTTCATGCTTCCTGACAGCGATATATACAGACCTAAAATTTAATCTTAACGCCGAAAATGTCGCCTTATCCTTCAAGACTCTCCTTAGTCTTGCGGCAGAAGTTGGAAGTCTTATCTCATGCTCAAGACTCCATCTCCCTTCATCCCATCCTCTTAAATTCGAAGTCGAGTTCTCACGTGCGATTTTCAGTAAATTCCTCAATTTACATTATTCAGGTTAGGTTTAGTTACTTTAGATTGTTGCAAATTGATAAAAATTAGCCAATTGTAGAATACCATAATGCCAGCATATGAAATATTACATAAAGGCAATACAAAATGAAGCGCAAATACAAAACTGTGGTTAGCTCAGCGGACTCTAAAATACAGTTAGATAAATACCATTTAAGGCTTTGACCCGCAGGCCATTTGCATTAGTGTTACCCTGTGTCTTTCCGCCACTCAACTCGCTGAACCCTGGTATCTGCAGAACTGTATCAGCAAACCATTTCGAGTACCAAGGTCTCGTTTGCTTTAAATCCGAGGGAAAGATTGCAAGGTATGAAACATCAAGAGGAGCGGCCTCATCTAGATGGAATTACCTTGCAGCGTGGACAGACAAGCAGGTTGTGAGGGACTACACGTGTGCACCTGCAGCAGAAGGGAGGAGGGGCAGCTGCCAGCTTGAGGGAGTTCCAAAAGTCTAGAAAATATTGTGAACTTGATCATCATTACAGGTTTGTTCTCATAGGTTGAGAGACCCTCGGCTCGCGGGGAAAGAGCGCATCCAAGCTCCTTAAGGAGTTAGCCACAAGACTCGCCAGGACAACTGAGAATTCCAGGGCAGCTGATATTCTGTTCCAGCGACTCAGTGTTACAGTTTAAAGAGATAATGCCTCTTGTATCCCTGCTATACATCCCAGTTGTGAGGAGCTGAATGAGATCATGTAATTTTTTGACGAACAAACATTTGTATTTGTAATGTATTCCTTAGGGATGGGATGACACACAGTGCATTACCAATACCCAATTTTCGGCCAATACTGATTCTTTTCCTATATTAAAAAGGTGAGTAGTGCATTGAGGTATCTGTGGAGACAAAAAACGTTATCCATGGAGGCAAAGAAGGGAATGTATGAAAGTATAGTGGTACCAACACTCTTATATGGGTGTGAAGCATTGGTTGCAAATGCTGCAGCAGGAGGCGGCTGGAGGCAGTGGAGATGTCATGTCTAAGGGCAATGTGTGGTGTAAATATTATGCAGAAAATTCGGCGTGTGGAAATTAGGAGAAGGTGTGGAGTTACTAAAAGTATTTGTCAAGAGGGCTGAAGAGGGGTTGTTGAGGTGGTTTGGTCATTTAGAGAATGGATCAAAGTAGAATTACTTGGAGAGAGTATAAATCTGTAGGGGAAGGAAGGCGGGGTAGGGGTCGTCGTAGAAAAGGTTGGAGGGAAGGGGTAAAGGAGGCTTTGTGGGTGAGGGGCTTGGTCTTCCAGCATGCATGTGTGAGCGTGTTAGATAGGAGTGAATGGCGACGAATGGTTTTTGGGACCTGACGAGCTGTTGGCATGTGAGCAGGGTAACATTTTGTGAAGGGATTCAGGAAAACCAGTTAATTGATTTAGTTGGACTTGAGTCCTGGAAATGGGAAGTACAATGGCTGCACTTTAAAGGAGGGGTCTGGGATAGTGACAGCTGGGAGGGACTTATTCTCAGCTGTCGTATTTGAGCTCCTCTGCAAAGACAGTGATTATGTATGAGTGTGGTGAAAGTGTTGAATGATGATGAAAGTATTTTCTTTTTGGGGATTTTCTTTCTTTTTGGGTCACCCTGCCTCGGTGGGAGACGGCCGACTTGTTGAAAAAAAAAGTTCATTATGCAAGGTAATGTTTATTGCCAGTAGGTAATAAATAACTCTGGGAAATTAAATATTAAGTAACAGAATTTGAGATACCAATGTCATCACAAATAGGCCTTAGGCTCAGCAGTTCTCTCCTAGAGGGGTATATGAAATGGTGGGTATGCATACTGTCTGCACTCACTAGTGATTGCAAGCACTTCTGTGAAGATTACTCTGATGAAGACAATAAAAAATTACTTACGAAAATAAGTCTGAATAATTTTCATTTATTAACATGAAACTAAATTATTGAACACTTGTAATACTATTTATCTTGCCTTTCCTAACTTCCTGTCCTCCAGTGTCGTCAGGCCAATTTCCCTTAATCTTCGTAGGCCATTACCCTTAGCTCTGGAACAAGCCTTGTTGCAAACCTTTGCACTTTCTCTAATTTATTGACGTGCTTGACCAGGTATGGGTTCCAAACTGGTGATGCATACTCCAGTATGGGCCTGACGTACACGATGTACAGAGTCTTGAACGATTCCTTACTGAGGTATCGGAACGCTGTGTGTTGTGTGTTGTGAGAGTTGTGTGTTGTGAGAGTTGTGTGTTGTGAGAGTTGTGTGTTGTGAGAGTTGTGTGTTGTGAGAGTTGTGTGTTGTGAGAGTTGTGTGTTGTGAGATTGTGTGTTGTGATTGTTGTTGTGAGAGTTGTGTGTTGTGAGAGTTGTGTGTTGTGAGATTGTGTGTTGTAGATTGTGTGTTGTGAGAGTTGTGTGTTGTGAGAGTTGTGTGTTGTGAGAGTTGTGTGTTGTGAGAGTTGTGTGTTGTGAGAGTTGTGTGTTGTGAGAGTTGTGTGTTGTGAGAGTTGTGTGTTGTGAGAGTTGTGTGTTGTGAGAGTTGTGTGTGTTCGTTGTGTGAGAGTTGTGTGTTGTGAGAGTTGTGTGTTGTGAGAGTTGTGTGTTGTGAGAGTTGTGTGTTGTGAGAGTTGTGTGTTGTGAGAGTTGTGTGTTGTGAGAGTTGTGTGTTGTGAGAGTTGTGTGTTGTGAGAGTTGTGTGTTGTGAGAGTTGTGTGTTGTGAGAGTTGTGTGTTGTGAGAGTTGTGTGTTGTGAGAGTTGTGTGTAGTTGTTGTGTGAGGTTGTGTGTTGTGAGAGTTGTGTGTGTGAGTTGTTGTGTTGGAGTTTGTGTGTTGTGAGAGTTGTGTGTTGTGAGAGTTGTGTGTTGTGAGAGTTGTGTGTTGTGAGAGTTGTGTGTTTGTGTTTGTTGTGTGTTTGTTGTGTGTGTTGTGTGTGTTGTGTGAGAGTTGTGTGTTGTGTTGTGTGAGAGTTGTGTGTTGTGTGAGAGTTGTGTGTTGTGTGAGAGTTGTGTGTTGTGTGAGAGTTGTGTGTTGTGTGAGAGTTGTGTGTTGTGTGAGAGTTGTGTGTTGTGTGAGAGTTGTGTGTTGTGTGAGAGTTGTGTGTTGTGTGAGAGTTGTGTGTTGTGTGTGTGTGTGTGTGTGTTGTGTGTGTGTGTTTGTTGTGTGAGTGTGTTTGTTGTGGGAGTGTTGTGTGTGGGAGTGTTGTGTGAGTAATATTACTCTAATACCGAAAATAAAAAAAAACTTATGTTAACCATCTACCCATTTTTGGAAGCTTAATCTGTTTCATTAAGGACAATAGTTGTTCTTTCCAGTACTGAAGGTTAGGCAAGGTTTGTTAAGAAACAGGGCAAGTGTGTCCTGACGCGGGTCTTTAGTCATATGATCCGCAGCTGATCATCTGACCGAGGCCTTCCACTGGCTTACCGGTCCGCCCCTTTATAAATTATGGTAATAAGTATAACCATTAGATACTGAACATTCTTCCACCTTTGAGGAGGTGGGTAGACTTATATATTTACTGTAAAGCTCTGGTGGGAGAGGTTTGTGAAGCCCTGGTGGGAGAGGTTTGTGAAGCCCTGGTGGGAGAGGTTTGTGAAGCCCTGGTGGGAGAGGTTTGGGAAGCCCTGGTGGGAGAGGTTTATGAAGCCCTGGTGGGAGAGGTTTGTGAAGCCCTAGTGGGAGATGTATGTGAAGCCCTGGTGGAAGAGGTTTGGGAAGCTCTGGTGGGAGAGGTTTGGGAAGCTCTGGTGGGAGAGGTTTTTGAAGCTCTGGTGGGAGAGGTTTGGGAAGCTCTGGTGGGAGAGGTTTGTGAAGCCCTGGGTCACATTAACACACTTTTATGTTACATAATTATATTATCATTATTTGACTGTAATATCGTTTTGTAATTGTAAGATTACTTGACTATAACATGTTACTCAACTGTAATATCGTTACTTAGCTGTAATATCATTACGTAACTTAAATATCGTCACAACTGAAATATCGTAACAAAATTGGAATTAAGTCGAGTCGTGATATTTACGGAGATTAAAGTTGAATATTTTCAGATCTTTGAAAAAAATGCTTGTTTGTGTGTGGTGTGTGTTGTGGTCAGGGTTCGAGCAGGTCTCTCCTGCCTATCCCAACTACTGGACCACAATGACAACACGATACTCAGCCTATTTCTAGATCCCCGATATGAGAATAACAAGCAGCAGCAGCAGCAGCTCAAGAACTCTGAGTACAATTGGTCTGCTAGCAGCAACAGGCACCAACAATGAGCAAAACTCAAGTGCAATAGGTAATTTTATTTCCGAAACATTTCATCCGCACATTAGACTTATTCAGCCTTGAAATATTTTTTTGAGGGGTTAGTGCCCCCTACGGCCTGATCCCAGACTAGAACTTCTGGTGGATGAGGCCTGATCAATAAGGCTGTTATTGCTGGCCGTACGCAGTCCAAAATAAGAACCACAGTCCAGCTGGTCAGGAACTGATTTTGAGGCACTTGTGAATTTCCCTCTTGAAGATAGCCAGATATGTTTGGAATCTCCCTTTTGCACTTAGGTAGGGCGGGGGGAGAAAACCAATGGTTTCCGTGTAAGTGTAACAACACATTTGTAAGGTGTGTGTTAGAGGGAGAGGCACGAGAGCCTCCACGGTAGAGGTTTATGACGCATTGCGACATTGCCACGCCTCCGCCGTAAACCTTGATTGTAAGGCTCTAAGTAGTCGTAAGCCATTAGTAAGCTTGAACCTTATCTAAGATTGTAGTATAGACAGTTAAGTTAGGCCATGAATGTAAACCAGTAGAGCATTTAAATTACTGGTAATGCCTTAAAATCTTACATATGTACTCATTAGAGCGAAGAGATAAATATGTACCTGGAAAGTACTGGAGGGCCTTGTCCAAATTTGCAGGGATGCAGTGGGCGCAATAAGGGAACACTGTATCAACATTCGTGGCCCCAGACTATTCAATATCTTACCAAAAGATATCAGAAACACGGCTGGGACAAGTGTAGAAGTCTTCAAGAGGAAACTGGACAAGTATCTTCACCAGATGCCAGATCAACCAGGCTGTGATGGCTATGTGGGTCAGTGAGTCACTCGCAGCAACAGCCTGGTTGACCAGGCAAGTTTCAGATGAGCCTAACCCATGGCCGGGCTCTAGGAGTGGAAAAACTCAAAGAACCCATCAAGGGTAAGTGTAAGTAGCTTAAGTACCAACATTGTCGTTCAATATAGGTCTAGAAGTTGACACCACAGGTTCCAGGCCTCGTGGGAGGCTTGTAGGGTCAGTCTATAAGAAGTAGCCGAACGGGTCAGCTGTATTAGTCGTAAGAAAAGATAACATATGATAATTCGGGTATTTACGACTCTTAAGCTGCTGGTGCGAGTATTAGTGACTCATTAATGGTAATTGGGTGATATAGATAAGGAATAACTCCTTACGGCTTCACCACAGATCCCAGGTTAAAAGCTCGTCAGTCTCACTTGTAGAAAAGTTTGGATTGATTTTCGCCTGTCTAGGTCTATATTTTGGAAGAAATTGAAAAACCTGAAATATTACTTTTCATGCTGCAATTTCTGAGTGTTACATCTGATTACCTTCAACCCTTCCAGGTTGATAACTTGATGGAGCAAGATCTCAGAGGCTTCAAGTTCATTAGTCCTTGTGTATTTTACATTTGCATTTAATTTGGTCTTAATTTAATATTTTTACTGGAGAAATTTGGATATTAGTTTCCATATGATGACTTGTGTATGCCTCTTCCGAGTCCCTTAAAATCTTCAAAGCTAATATTTAAGTGCGTTTTCAACTTAAACCGCACTCTGCACTATTCCAATCGCGTGCATTGAGGTACAGGGGACTAGGGAAGTTTTTAGAAAAAGTAATACTGAAAATGTGTCGGTTAATTCAGTTTAATGGAGAGAATAGGTTCAGATTGTGAGCTGTAATTTTAGATTTCCAATTTCTAGTAATTAGAATAATGTACATTTCTTTTTCAGATACATTTATAGCTTTTAATAAACAGTATTATGAGGGGTTTTCCATGTTAAATATAACTGGAAATTATTTAGACTTTTATTTTCGTATTTGTTTTCGGATTGTCTTCATCAGATTACTAAATATGAAGAAAGATTCAGATTTATTCACTTCGTAAACCTCGCAGGTTGCCTGCAATTAGTAATGACATTGTCATCTCGGAGAAATTAAGTTACTTAATAATTAACCTCCCTGGGTTATTTAATATCTATTGAGTAATAAGCATTCCCTTGTATACTAAAAATAATTTAAGCTATTAAAAATATTGAAAAAAGTATCGGTATCAGCCTTAAATTGAGTATCGTTATCATTATCAGCAGAAATTTTATCGTCGCGGCAGATGGCCGCGCAGACCAACTAACTGACAATAGTACAAATCCCATAGATTTAGAAAAAGAAATGGACAGCATTCCCACTCACTCAGCACCTGGACCAGATTCAATTAATGCTCTATTTATAAAGAAGTGCAAAGTACCACTAGCACGAGCCCTCGGTATTCTTTGGATAAAGAGCTTAGATCTAGGTGAAATACCGGAAGCCTTAAAGAGTGCAGACATAGCTCCTTTACATAAGGGATGTAGTAGAGCACTAGCTAAAAATTACAGATCAGTAGCCCTCACTTCTTACATCATAAAAATATTCGAAAGAGTGATGAGACGGCAGATTACAAAGTTCATGGACCAGCATAACCCGAACCAGCATGGTTTTAGAGCGGGACGATCATGCCTGTCACAGCTGCTGAACCATTATGACAGAATTACGGAGGCATTGGAAGACGACCAAAACGCAGATGTGATTTACACAGATTGTGCAAAGGCGTTTGACAAATGCGATCATGGAGTGATAGCGCACAAAATGAGGGCCATGGGAATTAGTGGGCAGGTAGGCACATGCATTTTCGGGTTCCTAACGCAGAGAACACAAAAGTAGTAGTAAACAGAGCAAGATCTAGCATCAGCGAGGTCAAAAGCTCAGTGCCCCAAGGCACTGTCCTGGCACCTCTGCTGTTTCTCATCCTCGTAGCAGACATAGATAAAAACACCCGTCACACTTTTGTATCATCATTTGCAGATGACACTAAAATAAGTATGAAAGTCACTACGGTAGAGGACACTGAAAAATTACAGGAAGACATAAGCAGAGTTTTCCAGTGGGCAGTGGAGAACATGTGCAGTGGTGATAAGTTCCAGTTGCTTAGGTATGGAAAGAATGAACTCAAAAGGAACACTATATACAAAACTCAAGAGGGTCACCAAATAGAACGAAAGGAACACGTAAAAGACTTGGGAATAATTATGTCGGCTGACCTTTCTTTTAAAAATCATAACAAGACAAAGATCACAACAGCCAGGAAGATGACGGGGTGGGTATTGAGAACTTTCAAAACAAGGGAAATAATGCCGATGGTGACACTCTTCAAATCGCTAGTGCTCCCTCACTTAGAATACTGCTCAGTGCTGACGGCCCCGTTCAAAGCAGCAGAAATATCAGAGCTGGAACAAATAGAGAGCGTTTACGGCTCACATTGAGCCAGTAAAGCACATAAATTACAGGGAACGCCTTCAAGTCTTGAACATGTACTCATTGGAGCGGAGGAGAAAGAGATACATGATAATATATACCTGGAAAGTACTCGAGGGCTTGGTCCCAAATATGCACACTGCCATAACAACATACTGGAGTGAGAGATATGGGAGGAAGTGTAAAATAAACCCAGTAAGGAGCAGGGGTGCGGTGAGGACAATAAGGTAACACTGTATCAACATCCGGGGTCCCAGACTATTCAATATCTTACCAGAAGATATCCGAAACACGGCTGGAACAAGTATAGAAGCCTTCAAGAGGAAACTGGACAAGTATCTTCACCAGGTGCCAGATCACTCAGGCTGTGATGGATATGTGGGACAGTGGGCCTCCAGCAGCAACAGCCTGGTTGACCATGCAAGCACCAGACGAGCCTGGCCCATGGCCGGGCTCCGAGAGTAGTGAAACTCGAAACTTTTCAAAGGTATATCCCATCTGTTTATATATATATATATATATATATATATATATATATATATATATATATATATATATATATATATATATATCGTGCCGATTAGGTAAAACTTGCGATTTTGGCTTAAATAGCAACGCTCACCTAACCATATAAGACAAGTGAAAATTTGCCTTATTCGGCAAGAAGAGCTTTGATATTTAACCCAAAATCGGAGGTTTTACCTATTCGGCACGATATATACTATATTAAAGGATGGGGGTCCACGTCTAGTACAAATTGTGGGACCCATAGCCTCGGAGAAGTGGATAAAAACGCTTCGAGGAAAATTTGTATATTTTCCTGAACCCATTTGAATATCCCACTTCCCCTACCACCCTGTCCTTTATTTTTTTACCATAACATATATTTTATTACATGGTTCACAAGACTTAAAATTTTGATACATTGTTTGTACAAAGATGGCATATACAGTACATATATATTATAATAATAGTAGTAATGTGATATAATAATGTATTGTGTGTATGTAATATTTAAGCCTGGAAAATGGTCTTTAGTAATGTTTTAGCAAACAATTGTGACTGCGAAAGTGACTCATCATTTGTACGTTCACCGTACACCGAGACACTGTGGTATCCACTTAACAATATTTAACAATTACAAATTTGAAGCAGTCGAGTTTATAGAGCTTAATTAACTTGGATGAGAAGTAATTTCATGTACTTTACCCCTGGCCCCGCTGCCAGTGAGGGTTATATTTTCCCATTACTGGGTTAAGACAGTTGATATACGGGACAGAGCACTCGGCGTGGCCTTGGCCTTGACGGCAGGGGTTTGATTTACTAGAGGTAGGCTTGCTTCTTGTGATTAATGTGGGGCAGTCAACTTGATAAGTAAAGACATAAACAAAGATAGTGGCAGGGTGAACAACACACACACACACACACCCAACATCAAGTTGGTCCAGGCTAGCTTCAAGTGTATCAAAGTTGCGGGGGATGTCCTCTATGTTGCAGCTGTTCACGCTCTTGCTGCTGCGTCTGTTGCAGCTCTTGCTACTGCATCTGTTGCAGCTCTTGCTGCTGCATCTGTTGCAGCCCTTGCTGCTGCATCTGTTGCAGCTCTTGCTGCTGCGTCTGTTGCAGCTCTTGCTACTGCATCTGTTGCAGCCCTTGCTGCTGCATCTGTTGCAGCCCTTGCTGCTGCATCTGTTGCAGCCCTTGCTGCTGCGTCTGTTGCAGCTCTTGCTACTGCATCTGTTGCAGCCCTTGCTGCTGCATCTGTTGCAGCTCTTGCTGCTGCATCTGTTGTAGCTCTTGCTGCTGCATCTGTTGTAGCTCTTGCTGCTGCATCTGTTGTAGCTCTTGCTGCTGCTGCATCTGTTGTAGCTCTTGCTGCTGCTGCATCTGTTGTAGCTCTTTGCTGCTGCATCTGTTGTAGCTCTTGCTGCTGCATCTGTTGTAGCTCTTGCTGCTGCATCTGTTGTAGCTCTTGCTGCTGCATCTGTTGTAGCTCTTGCTGCTGCATCTGTTGTAGCTCTTGCTGCTGCATCTGTATTCTTGCATCTGTTGCAGCTCCTTGCTGCTGCATCTGTTGTAGTCTTGCTGCTGCATCTGTTGAGCCTTGCTGCTGCATCTGTTGTAGCTCTTGCTGCTGCATCTGTTGTAGCTCTTGCTTCTGCATCTGTTGCAGCCCTTGCTGCTGCATCTGTTGTAGCCTTGCTGCTGCATCTGTTGTAGCCTTGCTGCTGCATCTGTTGTAGCCCTTGCTGCTGCATCTGTTGTAGCCTTGCTGCTGCATCTTGTGTCTGTTAGCCTTGCTGCTGCATCTGTTGTAGCCCTTGCTGCTGCATCTGTTGTAGCTCTTGCTGCTGCATCTGTTGTAGCTCTTGCTGCTGCATCTGTTGCAGCCCTTGCTGCTGCATCTGTTGTAGCTCTTACTGCTGCATCTGTTGTAGCTCTTGCTGCTGCATCTGTTGCAACCCTTGCTGCTGCATCTGTTGTAGCCCTTGCTGCTGCATCAGTTGTAGCTCTTGCTGCTGCATCTGTTGCAACCCTTGCTGCTGCATCTGTTGTAGCTCTTGCTGCTGCATCTGTTGTAGCTCTTGCTGCATCTGTGTGCCCTCATCTGTTGAACCCTTGCTGCTGCATCTGTTGTAGCCCTTGCTGCTGCATCTGTTGTAGCTCTTGCTGCTGCATCTGTTGTAGCCCTTGCTGCTGCATCTGTTGTAGCCCTTGCTGCTGCATCTGTTGTAGCCCTTGCTGCTGCATCTGTTGCAGCCCTTGCTGCTGCATCTGTTGTAGCTCTTGCTGCTGCATTGTCAATTCTGTTGTAGCCCTTGCTGCTGCATCTGTTGTAGCCCTTGCTGCTGCATCTGTTGCAGCCCTTGCTGCTGCATCTGTTGCAGCCCTTAATGCTGCATCTGTTGTAGCTCTTGCTGCTGCATCTGTTGCAACCCTTGCTGCTGCATCTGTTGTAGCCCTTGCTGCTGCATCTGTTGTAGCACTTGCTGCTGCATCTGTTGCAACCCTTGCTGCTGCATCTGTTGCAACCCTTGCTGCTGCATCTGTTGTAGCTCTTGCTGCTGCATCTGTTGTAGCCCTTGCTGCTGCATCTGTTGTAGCCTTGCTGCTGCATCTGTTGTAGCCCTTGCTGCTGCATCTGTTGCAGCCCTTGCTGCTGCATCTGTTGCAACCCTTGCTGCTGCATCTGTTGTAGCCCTTGCTGCTGCATCTGTTGCAGCCCTTGCTGCTGCATCTGTTGTAGCTCTTGCTGCTGCTGCATCTGTTGTAGCTCTTGCTGCTGCTGCATCTGTTGCAACCGTTGTTGCTGCATCTGTTGTAGCCCTTGCTGCTGCATCTGTTGTAGCCCTTGCTGCTGCATCTGTTGTAGCCCTGCTGCTGCATCTGTTGTAGCCCTTGCCTCTGTCCTGCTGCATCTGTTGTACTCTTGCTGCTGCTGCATCTGTTGTAGCCCTTGCTGCTGCATCTGTTGTAGCCCTTGCTGCTGCATCTGTTGTAGCCCTTGCTGCTGCATCTGTTGTAGCCCTTGCTGCTGCATCTGTTGTAGCCCTTGCTGCTGCATCTGTTGTAGCCCTTGCTGCTGCAATTGTCTTTCACCGATGCAAGCGGCTCTTGATCCAGGGAACTGGCTTCGACCTATTCGTTTATCGAGACTGCCTGCCATTCCCCCAGGCGCTGTATGAACCCTACAGGTTTCAGCACTTCCCCAGTGAATGATGTAGTAGTCGTCGTGTTGTCTTCATTTCCTTCCTGGCATCCTCGTTGGCAGGCTCTCGTGCACTCCATTGCTGGTGCTGGTTACCACCCCCACCAGCCGCTGTCTTGTCCCAGTTACAGAGACATTGTGGCGTCAGGAGGCCATAATGTCTGGCCAACTTGTGGCCGCTTGGCGCGCCACACACTGCTCCTCTACGTGCTGCATTTGTGTGACCTCCACACTGTTGTGTATGGTGCACTTGTGTGACCACAGTTGTGTATGGCATTATGGTGCATTTTTGTAACCACACTGTGTATGTTATGATGCACTTTTTTGATGGCAGTGTGTGGTGTTATGGTGGTCGTGTGTGACCACTTGTGTTTGGTGGTCTTGTGTGACCCCTGTTGTGTTGTGTTATGGTGGTCTTGTGTGACCACTGTTATGTGGTGTTAAGGTGGTCTTGTGTGACCACTGTTATGTGGTGTTATGGTGGTCTTGTGTGACCACTGTTATGTGGTGTTATGGTGGTCGTGTGTGACCACTTGTGTTTGGTGGTCTTGTGTGACCCCTGTTGTGTTGTGTTATGGTGGTCTTGTGTGACCACTGTTATGTGGTGTTAAGGTGGTCTTGTGTGACCACTGTTATGTGGTGTTATGGTGGTCTTGTGTGACCACTGTTATGTGGTGTTATGGTGGTCTTGTGTGACCACTGTTATGTGGTGTTATGGTGGTCTTGTGTGACCACTGTTATGTGGTGTTATGGTGGTCTTGTGTGACCACTGTTATGTGGTGTTATGGTGGTCTTGTGTGACCACTGTTGTGTGTGGTGTTATGGTGGTCTTGTGTGACCACTGTTGTGTGTGGTGTTATGGTGGTCTTGTGTGACCATTGTTGTGTGGTGTTATGGTGGTCTTTTGTGACCGCTGTTGTGTTATGGTGGTCTTTTGTGACCGCTGTTGTGTTATGGTGGTCTTTTGTGACCACTGTTGTGTATGGTGTTATGGTGGTCTTGTGTGACCACTGTTGTGTGTGGTGTTATGGTGGTCTTGTGTGACCACTGTTGTGTTATGGTGGTCTTGTGTGACCACTGTTGTGTATGGTGTTATGGTGGTCTTGTGTGACCATCTCAAAGACTTGTGGTGACTCCTCAAGACTTTATGCACTAGAATATTTATAAAGGACAAATTTCAGCTACTCCATTCTGGATAAGACATATGCAAGACAATGGTTTCCTCATTATAAAGACGTTTCGCCAACCAGTGGCTCTCAATTCAACTGTGAAAACACTGATTGACGAAACGTCTTCATATTAAACATATAGTGGTTTTGCAGTGGGGTGCGTGAGTGATGGATCTGAGAGGGAGCTGCCCTGTTAGTGAGTATCTACTTCTACTAGTGAGTTACCCTCTTAGTGAGTATCTACTTCTACTAGTGAGCTGCGCCTCGCCTTTGACAGTAGAACAGTCTCCATACTTGGGTATCTTTAATGAGGAAACGTTTCGCCACACATTGGCTTCATCAGTCCATACAAAGGAGAATGGTGAAGAACAGGAGTTTGAGGTAATCAGTCTACATACTGTTGCTTCAGCTTCGAGTTGTTCCAGACTTTAGTTTAGTTTAATATCTTTATTATGCACCCCATACCCATCCTGTGGGCGGTATACAAAAGATTACAGACGATGGACCAAAACTCTAATTCAGGCTGAGGGACTGACCGCCTCAAAACTACCTCTTGAAGGGTGATGGACTGATTACATCGTCTTGACATCTCTACTGCTTCTTCTGCCTCCTTTGTACTCAGTAAAGATTCCAAGTGTTGCACATGTGTGTAATTTTGTCGGTTCTCTGAACCATTTATCTACATTGTACTGAAGAATCCTACTGTGTAGGCGAAACTTTATGGAATAAAGATGTCTAACTGTTGCACATGTCTTATCTGCGTAAGGATAACTCGCGAAACCCATCAAAGGTAAAGTTAATTCACAATTATACCTCCACCGGAGGGACTTTCTCGCTTTCTCAAGATTTTAATTTAGTATCTTCCCGTCTTCTTGCTGCGCTGACAACTTTCCTTAAATTAAAAAAAATATTTTTTTTCCCTGCAGAAAATGGGTTGAGTCAGGGGTGTCCTGCGAGGGAAAGTAATGCTCTTTGCCCTCACCTCTCGCCACATTCCTATCTTTACCTGGTTGGTTTTCATTATAGTTGTCTAATTTTTAGTGTGCGTGTCATTCGTTTTCTCTAACATTATCTGATGAAACACTTCTTGTACTCTGATGAAACACTTTTTGTACTCTGATGAAACACTTTTGTACTCTGATGAAACACTTTTGTACTCTGAGGAAACACTTTTTGTACTCTGATGAAACACTTTTTGTACTCTGATGAAACACTTCTTGTACTCTGATGAAACACTTCTTGTACTCTGATGAAACACTTCTTGTACTCTGATGAAACACTTCTTGTACTCTGATGAAACACTTCTTGATAATCTCTGTCTGATGAAACAATTCTCTCGTTCAATTGAAACACTTGTTAATAATCTGCCTGATGAAACACTTGATACTCTCTGATGCAACACGTTTTGATACTCTCTGATGCAACACGTTTTGATACTCTCTGATGCAACACGTTTTGATACTCTCTGATGCAACACTTTTGATACTCTCTGGCCTTGTACTGACAACACTTTTGATACTCTGATGCAACACTTTTGTACTCTGATGAAACACTTTTGTACTCTTTATGCAAACACTTTTGATACTCTGATGCAAACACTTTTTGTACTCTGATGAACACTTTTGTACTCTGATGAAAAACTTTTGTACTCTGATGAAACACTTTTGTACCCCTGATGAACACTTTTGATACTCTCTGATGAAACATTCTTGTCTCGATGCAACACGTTTTGATACTCTCTGATGCAACACGTTTTGATACTCTCTGATGCAACACTTTTTGATACTCTCTGATGCAACACTTTTTGATACTCTCTGATGCAACACTTTTTGATACTCTCTGATGCAACACTTTTTGATACTCTCTGAGGCAACACTTTTTGATACTCTCTGAGGCAACACTTTTTGATACTCTCTGATGCAACACTTTTTGATACTCTGAGGCAACACTTTTTGATACTCTCTGAGGCAACACTTTTTGATACTCTCTGAGGCAACACTTTTGATACCTCTGAGCAACACTTTTGATACTCTTATGCAACACTTTTGATACTCTCTGAGGCAACACTTTTGATACTCTGAGCCTTGATTCTGAGCAACACTTTTGATACTCTCTGATGCAACACTTTTGATACTCCTGATGCAACACTTTTGATACTCTCTGATGCAACACTTTTTGATACTCTCTGATGCAACACGTTTTGATACTCTCTGATGCAACACTTTTTGATACTCTCTGAGAACACTTTTTGATACTCTCTGATGAACACTTTTTGATACTCTCTGAGGCAACACTTTTGATACTCTCTGAGGCAACACTTTTGATATCTCTGGGCACACTATACTCTGAGGCAACTTGATACCTGAACACTTTTGATACTCTCTGAGGCAACACTTTTGAATTAAACTTTATTCTCTGAGGCAACACTTTTTGATACTCTCTGAGGCAACACTTTTTGATACTCTCTGAGGCAACACTTTTTGATACTCTCTGAGGCAACACTTTTTGATACTCTCTGAGGCAACACTTTTTGATACTCTCTGAGGCAACACTTTTGATATCTCTGATGAAACTTTGAACTTGAACACTTTTGATACTCTGAGGCAACTTGTTTTGATGACTTCTTGAGGCAACACTTTTGATACTCTCTGAGGCAACACTTTTGATACTCTCTGAGGCAGACTTTTTGATACTCTCTGAGGCAACACTTGATTCTGGGACTTTTGATCTTGGTGCAAGCACTTTTTGTTGTTTGGCAGATTTTGATACTCTCTGAGGCAACACTTTTTGATATTTAGAGGGGCAATGGTGATGGATGTGTGAAATTTTTGACACTGATGTCTGATACACTTTTGTGGTGAATTGTCTCTATGACACTTTTGTCTATGTTGTCAGATGTCATATCTAAACAATAATAATATAGTTTTGATTCAGTAATGTTGCTTGATTACTAAGACTGAGACTCTGTGGAGAGCGATCAATAGGACGCTGGATTGATGCAGGATGTGTGTGTGTGTGTGTGTGTGTGTGTGTGGTGCAGGATGTGTGTGTGTGTGTGTGTGGTGCAGGATGTGTGTGTGTGTGTGTGTGTGTGTGGTGCAGGATGTGTGTGTGTGTGTGTGTGGTGCAGGATGTGTGTGTGTGTGTGGTGCAGGATGTGTGTGTGTGTGTGTGTGTGTGGTGCAGGATGTGTGTGTGTGTGTGGTGTGTGTGTGTGTGTGTGGTGCAGGATGTGTGTGTGTGTGTGTGTGTGTTGTGGTGCAGGATGTGTGTGTGTGTGTGTGTGTGTGTGGTGCAGGATGTGTGTGTGTGTGTGTGGTGCAGGATGTGTGTGTGTGTGTGGTGCAGGATGTGTGTGTGTGTGGTGCAGGCTGTGTGTGTGTGTGGTGCAGGATGTGTGTGTGTGGTGCAGGATGTGTGTGTGGTGCAGGATGTGTGTGTGTGGTGCAGGATGTGTGTGTGGTGCAGGATGTGTGTGTGTGTGTGGTGCAGGATGTGTGTGTGTGTGTGTGTGTGTGTGTGTGTGTGGTGCGGATGTGTGTGTGTGTGTGTGTGTGTGTGTGTGGTGCAGGATGTGTGTGTGTGTGGTGCAGGATGTGTGTGTGTGTGAGATGTGTGTGTGTGTGGTGCAGGATGTGTGTGTGTGTGTGGTGCAGGATGTGTGTGTGTGTGTGTGTGGTGTGTGTGTGTGTGTGGTGCAGTGTGTGTGTGTGTGTGTGTGTGGTGCAGGATTGTTGTGTGTGTGGTGCAGGATTGTGTGTGTGTGTGTGTGGTGCGGATGTGTGTGTGGTGCAGATGTGTGTGTGTGGTGCAGGATGTGTGTGTGTGTGTGCAGGATGTGTGTGTGTGTGCAGGATGTGTGTGTGGTGCAGGATGTGTGTGTGGTGCAGGATGTGTGTGTGTGGTGCAGGATGTGTGTGTGTGTGGTGCAGGATGTGTGTGTGTGTGTGGTGCAGGATGTGTGTGTGTGTGGTGCAGGATTTTTGTGTGGTGCAGGATGTGTGTGTGTGTGTGTGGTGCAGGATGTGGTGGTGTGTGTGTGTGTGTGTGGTGCAGGATGTGTGTGTGTGTGTGCAGATGTGTGGTGCAGGATGTGTGTGGTGTGTGTGTGTGTGTGTGTGGTGCAGGATGTGTGTGTGTGTGTGGTGCAGGATGTGTGTGTGTGTGTGTGTGTGTGGTGCAGGATGTGTGTGTGTGTGTGTGGTGCAGGATGTGTGTGTGTGTGTGGTGCAGGATGTGTGTGTGGTGCAGGATGTGTGTGTGTGGTCAGGATGTGTGTGTGTGGTGCAGGATTGTGTGTGTGTGGTGCAGGATGTGTGTGTGTGTGGTGCAGGATGTGTGTGTGGTGCAGGATGTGTGTGTGTGGTGCAGGATGTGTGTGTGTGTGCAGGATGTGTGTGTGTGGTGCAGGATGTGTGTGTGTGGTGCAGGATGTGTGTGTGTGTGTGTCAGGATGTGTGTGTGTGTGGTGCAGGATGTGTGTGTGTGTGTGGTGCAGGATGTGTGTGTGGTGTGTGGTGCAGGATGTGTGTGTGTGGTGCAGGATGTGTGTGTGTGTGTGTGTGTGTGTGTGGTGGGATGTGTGTGTGTGTGTGTGGTGCAGGATGTGTGTGTGTGTGTGTGGTGGATTTTGTGTGTGTGTGGTGCAGGATGTGTGTGTGTGTGTGTGGTGCAGGATGTGTGTGTGTGTGTGGTGAGGTGTGTGTGTGTGGTGCAGGATGTGTGTGTGTGTGGTGGGATGTGTGTGTGTGGTGCAGGATGTGTGTGTGTGTGTGAGATGTGTGTGTGTGTGGTGCAGGATGTGTGTGTGTGTGTGGGGCAGGATGTGTGTGTGTGTGGGCAGGATGTGTGTGTGTGTGTGTGTGCAGGATGTGGGTGTGTGTGTGTGTGTGTGTGGTGCAGGATGTGTGTGTGTGTGTGTGTGTGGTGCAGGATGTGTGTGTGTGTGTGTGTGGTGCAGGATGTGTGTGTGTGTGTGTGGTGCAGGATGTGTGTGTGTGTGTGGTGGCAGGATGTGTGTGTGTGTGTGTGTGGTGCAGGATGTGTGTGTGTGTGTGTGGTGCAGGATGTGTGTGTGTGTGTGTGGGTGCAGGATGTTTTGTGTGTGTGGTGTAGGGATGTGTGTGTGTGTGTGGGTGGGGTGTGTGGTGTGTGTGTGTGTGTGGTGCAGGATGTGTGTGTGTGGTGCAGGATGTGTGTGTGTGTGGTGCAGGATGTGTGTGTGTGTGGTGCAGGATGTGTGTGTGTGGTGCAGGATGTGTGTACTCGCCTAGTTGTGGTTGCAGGGGTCGAGTCACAGCTCCTGGCCCCGCCTCTTCACTGGCCGCTACTCGGTCACTATCCGCTCCATGAGCTTTTTCATACCTCTCCTTAAAGCTATGTATGGATCCTGCCTCCACTACCTCACTACATCACTTCCCAGACTATTCCACTTCCTGACAACTCTGTGACTGAACAAATACTTCCTAACATCCCTGTGATTCATCTGAGTCTTCAACTTCCAACTGTGACCCTTTGTTGCTGTGTCCCATCCCTGGAACATTCTGTCTCTGTCCACCTTGTCTATTCCTCTCAGTATTTTATATGTCGTTATCATATCCCCTCTATCTCTTCTGTCTTCCAGTGTCGTCAGGTCGATTTCCCGTAACCTCTCCTCGTATGACATACCCCATAGCTCCGGAACTAGTCTTGTTGCAAACCTTTGCACTCTTTCTAGTTTCCTTACATGCTTGGCTAGGTGAGGGTTCCAAACTTAAGCTGCATACTCCAGTATGGGCCTAACTTACACAGTGTACAGGGTCCTGAATAACTCCTTATTATGATATCGGAATGCTGTTCTTAGGTTTGCCAGGCGTCCGTATGCTGCAGCAGTTATTTGGTTGATGTGCGCCTCAGGAGATGTGCCTGGTGTTATACTCACCCCAAGATCCTTTTCATTGAGTTAGGTTTGTAAGCTCTGGCCACCTAGACTGTACTCCGTCTGTGGTCTTCATTGCCCTTCCCCAATCTTTATGACTTTGCACTTGGAGGGGTTGAATTCCAGGAGCCAGTTGCTGGATCAGACCTGTAGCCTGTCCAGATAACTCTGTAGTTCTGCCTGGTATTCGTCCGATTGAATTCTTCTCATCAACTTCACATCATCTGCAAACAGGAACACTTCGGAGTCTATTCCTTCCGTCATGTCGTTCACAAATACCAGAAACAGCACCGGTTCTAGGACTGATCCCTGTGGCACCATGCTCGTTACAGGCGCCCACTCTGACACCTCGCCACGTACCATGACTCGCTGTTGTCTTCCTGACAGGTATTCCCTGATCCATTGCAGTGCCTTCCCTGTTATTCCTGCCTGGTCCTCCAGCTTTTGCACTAATCTCTTGTGTGGAACTGTGTCAAAACGCCTTATAGTCCAAGAAAATGCAATCTACCCACCCATCGCTCTCTGTCTTACTGCTGTCACCCTGTCATAGAACTCCAGTAGGTTTGTGATGCAGGATTGCCCATCCCTGAAACCATGCTGGCTGTCTTTGATAAGCTCGTTCCTTTCTAGGTGCTCCACCACTCTTCTCCTGATAATCTTCTCCATGACCTTGCATACTATACATGTCAGTGACACTGGTCTGTAGTTTAGTGCTTCGTGTCTGTCTCCTTTTTTAAAAATTGGGACTACATTTGCTGTCTTCCATACCTCAGGTAGTCGATCTGTTTCGATAGATGTGTTGAAGATTGTTGTTAGTGGTACACATAGAGCCTCTGCTCCCTCTCTCAGGACCCATGGATAAATGTTATCCGGCCCCATCGCCTTTGAGGTATCTAGCTCGCATAGCAGCCTCTTCACTTCCTCCTCAATTGTATGTATTGTGTCCAACACTTGATGGTGTACCCCACCTCTCCGCCTTTCTGGAGGCCCTTCTATCTCCTCTGTGAACACTTCTTTGAATCTCATGTTGAGTTCCTCACACACTTCGCGGTCATTTCTTGTGACCTCCCCTGCTTCCTTCCTCAGCCTGATTACCTGGTCCTTGAATGTTGTTTTCCTCCTGATGTGGCTGTACAACAGCTTTGGGTCAGATTTGGCTTTCGCTACTATGTCATTCTCGTATTGTCTTTGGGCCTCCCTTCTTACCTGTGTGGTGCAGAATGTGTGTGTGGGGTGCAGAATGTGTGTGTGGGGTGCAGGATGTGTGTGTGTGGGGTGCAGGATGTGTGTGTGTGGGGTGCAGGATGTGTGTGTGTGGGGTGCAGGATGTGTGTGTGTGGGGTGCAGGATGTGTGTGTGTGGGGTGCAGGATGTGTGTGTGTGGGGTGCAGGATGTGTGTGTGTGTGGGGTGCAGGATGTGTGTGTGTGTGGGGTGCAGGATGTGTGTGTGTGTGGGGTGCAGGATGTGTGTGTGTGTGGGGTGCAGGATGTGTGTGTGGGGTGCAGGATGTGTGTGTGGGGTGCAGGATGTGTGTGTGTGGGGTGCAGGATGTGTGTGTGTGTGGGTGCAGGATGTGTGTGTGTGGGGTGCAGGATGTGTGTGTGTGGGGTGCAGGATGTGTGTGTGTGGGGTGCAGGATTTTGTGTGTGGGGTGCAGGATGTGTGTGTGTGGGGTGCAGGATGTGTGTGTGTGGGGTGCAGGATGTGTGTGTGTGGGGTGCAGGATGTGTGTGTGTGGGGTGCAGGATGTGTGTGTGTGGGGTGCAGGATGTGTGTGTGTGTGTGGGTGCAGGATTTTGTGTGTGGGTGCAGGATGTGTGTGTGGGGTGCAGGATGTGTGTGTGTGGGGTGCAGGATGTGTGTGTGTGGGGTGCAGGATGTGTGTGTGTGGGGTGCAGGATGTGTGTGTGTGGGGTGCAGGATGTGTGTGTGTGGGGTGCAGGATGTGTGTGTGTGGGGTGCAGGATGTGTGTGTGTGGGGTGCAGGATGTGTGTGTGTGGGGGTGCAGGATGTGTGTGTGTGGGGTGCAGGATGTGTGTGTGTGGGGAGGTGTGTGGGGCAGGATGTGTGTGTGTGGGGTGCAGGATGTGTGTGTGGGGCAGGATGTGTGTGGGGGTGCAGGATGTGTGTGTGGGGGTGCAGGATGTGTGTGTGTGTGGGGTGCAGGATGTGTGTGTGTGGGGGTGCAGGATGTGTGTGTGTGGGGTGCAGGATGTGTGTGGGGTGCAGGATGTGTGTGGGGGTGCAGGATGTGTGTGTGTGGGTGCAGATGTGTGTGTGGGGTGCAGGATGGTGGTGGGATGTGTGGGTGCAGGATGTGTGTGTGTGGGGTGCAGGATGTGTGTGTGTGTGGGTGCAGGATGTGTGTGTGTGGGGTGAGGATGTGTGGGGGGCAGGATTGTATGTGTGGGTAGGATTGTATTTTTGCAGTATGTGCTTGTTTCCTGCAGTATATATGTGATTGGTGTAGGATGTGTGCGCGCGCGGACGTGCGAACGCTTGGTGCAGGATGTGATTGGTTCAGAGTGCGCGTGTGTGTGTGTGTGTGTGTGTGTGTACTTACATATATGTAATTGCAGGGATCGAGTCATAGCTCCTGGCCCCGCCTCTTCACTGGTCGATACTAAGTCTCTCGCTCCCTATCATACCTCTTCTTAAACCTGTGTATGGAATTTGCCTCCACTACTTCACTCTCCAGATTATTCCACTTCCTGACAACTCTAAGGCTAAAGAAATACTTCCTAACATCCCTATGACTCATCTGGGTTTTCAACTTCCAATTGTGGCCCCTTGTTCCTGTATCCCATCTCTGAAACATTCGAGCCCTGTCCACCTAGTCAATTCCTCTCGGTATTTTATACGTCGTTATCATGTTCAACCTATCCCTCCTATCCTCTAGTGTCATCAGGTTGAGTTCCCTTAATCTCTCCTCATAAGACATACCCTTCAGTTCCGGGACTAATCTTGTTGCAAACTTTTGCACTTTCTTTAATTTCCTGACGTGCTTGGCTAGGTGTGGGTTCCAAACTGGTGCTGCATACTCCAATATGGGCCTGACGTACACGGTTACGGAGTTTTGAACAATTCCTTACTGAGATGTCGGAATGCTATTCTGAGGTTTGCCAGGCGCCCGTATGCTGCAGCAGTTATTTGGTTGATGTGCGCCTCAATAGATGTGCTCGGTATTATGCTCGTCCCAAGATCCTTTTCCCTGAATGAGGTTTGAAGTCTTTGGCCCCTTAGACTGTACTCTGCTGTCTTCTTTGCCCTACCCCGACCTTCATGACTTTGCACTTGATGGGATTGAACTCTAGGAGTCAGTTGCTGGACCAGGCCTGCAGCCTGTCCAGATCCCTTTGTAGTTCTGCCTGGTCCTCGTCCGATTGAATTCTCCTCATTAACTTCACATCGTCTGCAAACAGGAACACTTCTGAGTCTATTCCTTCCGTCATGTCATTCACATATACCAGAAATAGCACCGGTCCTAGGACTGACCCATGTGGAACCCCGCTCGTCACTGACGCCCACTCTGACACCTCGTCACGTACCACGACTCGCTGTTGCCTTCCCGTTAGATGTTCTCTGATTCATTGCAGTGCCTTCCCTTTTATACCTGCCTGGTCCTTCAGCTTATGCACTAGTCTCTTGTGTGGAACTGTGTCAAAAGTCTTCTTACAGTCCAAGAAGATGCAGTCTACTCACTCCTCTCTATTGCCTTACTGCCGTCACCTTGTCATAGAACTCAAGTAGGTTTGTGACAGGATTTCCCGTCCCTGAATCCGTGTTGATTGTCGTTTATAAGCGTGTGTGTATGTTTAGCGCAATATTTGATGTTTTAAAGTCTTGGTCCACTTACGCTTATTGTGAGTGTACTCATTGTGTAGAGACTTTAAGACCAAAGGCCAGTTGTGGACTTCAAGTGAATGTAAAAAATGTTTCACTTATCTTTAAGGTTGACGACTTAATGACCAAAGCAGCCGCACCCTGTAGTCTTACCTTCGTACAGTGATTGCCCTTACGTCCCACTTAGCTGAAACAAGGCGGATGTGACAGGGGTTACCATATGCCCTAACATCATATGATCCACTATATCAGGTATTGGACACCTAGTGAGATCACACGATTTACCCGCCCATTAAGACTTCTTGAAGGTATCGTTCATATTTCTGTAATAATCCTGACCATAATGACTGCAGTGTTGGTATGTTAGAACAATGCAAGAAATTGGGCTTGTGTAACTTGAGCCACGGCGCTACAGTGTCGTCTGGACACCGCCATCTCATGTCTTGATTCAAGATACAACGGTTGTGTCCCGATGAATCGCGAGGACGTCCCAATTTCTGTTCGTCGTTTTAGACACATTGAACGCCGTTTTCTGAATACTGTGGATGGTTCGTCACCTACACTAATGTTCTTGTTAAACTGTTCAGTACAAAGTACACTCGTCGCCTTGTTTCAATCTAACTCGATTTCACAATCACTTGCTCACGAAGACTCACTCGTGACGTTTAATATGTCCACAGTTAATAAAGTACCACAGCAGGGAAGTTTATTGGTGATGCCTTGCTCGGCAGAGTTACCCAACTTGTGTTCCAATGCAGTATACCTGCCTCAGTTCTTCCTTGATATTACGACAGAGCTTTTCCACGGATTTCTATATTTTACCTAGGCGTGGCCTTACTCTAGTAACTCTCCCTTTGTGACTAACTCAAGCCTGGGAGTTCCATGGCCTGGCGCCAAAATTTCGCTGACTTGAGTCTAGCCAAACTAACGCCTAGCAATGATGTCAGTTGGCTATGATCTTAAGTCAAAGAACAAAGTTTACCTCGACTCAGAGACGTCCTTAATTTATTCTACTAGTTATATCATCAGGGTCAAGGCTTACTGTTACCTAAAGTAGAATGTCTTAAAATAAGAGTTTTCTTGGGCAAACACTCGACTGAGTTGTCTGGTGAATTCTAATTGACAGAACGAAGGGGTGTCTCAACATAGCTACTTGGATGGTATGAGACTCACCCTTCCCTTGTATTGTGGGAAAGAGGACTGGGGGGTGGGGGTGGTTGTCACGACCCTTTCTTCCACCCTTGTTGGAGCTAATTTCTACACACATTGCACCCCTGCGTTCAATCCCCTTCCCCCCCACGAAACCCATGGGTACTACCGTCCTGTCAAATGAATGTGAAATGGAAACATTTTTTTTTTACGTTCCTGTGTGCTTCTTAATAGTTCTTTATCTTGTAATATTCTTTTTCCGCCTAGGAGGTCTGGTCAGGGACTGGGCCGTTAAGAAAATAATCCTCAGCGCCACTAACTGGTAAATAGGGGTGCAGTAAGTACACTTATAACACAAGCGTAAAGGAACCAAGGGTTTTTTACACCCTTCAGTTGCAAGTCAAAAAAAAAAATGCAACAGTTTTGTGCTTTGGAGGTAAAAGGCATTTCATCTTATTTTTTTGGGGGGTGCCGAAAACGAATATGACCATAACAGTCGATTGGCTATAAAAAATTGAATGTTTTTAAAAAAAGTCCAAAAATTATGTGGATTAATTATCTATATGTTTGAATCAAGAGCCTTTACCCTGTTAGCCGACTGTTGTGGGTGGCATCCTGGGGGGATGGTAGTATACGTTAGATAGGGCTGGGACTTTGAAATGAGCTGAGACAGGATAACAGCTCTTAGCCTGTAAAACTGATTTGTGTTAAGAAAACAGTTTAGCTTATTTACCCTTCTCCCTTCCCTGGCCAAGGATAACAACACTCAGCTTGAGTCTATAACTTGATAAATAGTCAATTTGCAAATTTAAGCATCATTTCCTTATTCAGTGATCCAAAATTAGTGAAGAATGGCCAGTTGTATTTCCGAAGCACTTTTGCTAATGACCATTGTTATCAGCAGACTCCTAGCTGTCTTCAAGAGTTAGTTGCTTACTATGCAGGCTGTAGTCAATCGTATTTCTGATCAATCAAGCTGCTAGAGTTATTTCTGGGTAAAATACGGGAACGGACTTTTTAACGAGTTAAATATGCTACATCGAATTTTTTTTTCACTCAAAATGCAGAAAGAAAAAAGCTAATTTTTGCTTGTTCTCTTATTGTAACATAAATTGAAGAATGACATAATTGACGTAAGAAAGTCATAATTGACGTAAAAAATACCACAAATCTCAAATGTTTGAACAATGCAAACTGGAAAAGATTGAAAAAAAATTGTCATGTGGCCCATGGCAATTCTCGTTCACTAATTTCTTCAAAACTGAATACTGTAATGATATTGATCACACGTTATATCATATTATATATTAAAGAAAGTATTTTGATCTATAGTTTGCTGGTTGCATGAACACGTTGAAGTACACAAAATTTAGCATTGCAACATCTATAGAGATACATGCAATGTTTTTGACATTAGCAAGAAATTATTTGAAGGTTGTTTTCTGGGATTGGATCCAATCGTATTAGAATTGATTCCAAGCCTGATTCACTACGCTTCCATCTCATAATTGTGGTGTATTGATATATGTTTTCATCCGAACTTATTTTTGTTAATGCACAAGTGAAAATGAAGGACATCCTTTGTAGGTGTTAAAAAAGCTTCGTGTTCTTACGGAACACATCCACTTTTCATTAAACAATTTGACAGCTTTTGTGTAGTACAGTAAACACTCGTGATCAATTTGACAGCTTTTGTGTAGTACAGTAAACACTCGTGATCAATTTGACACTTTGTAGACATACACTTGATCAATTTACAGCTTTGTGTAGTAAACACTGATCAATTTGACATGTGTAAGAAACACTCGTGATCAATTTGACAGCTTTTGTGTAGTACAGTAAGCACTCGTGATCAGAGTATTTCTGAATAATCGTGTATTGAGAGCACTATTTTTATTGTATTAACTACTGTTATTATAAACTTCATTAGTTAAGTCGTCTAAAGTTTTTGGTGAAGATAAATTTTCACGAGTCGAGCAGCACTGAGCGTGTTTTGCACCTGCGGTCTCTTTGTTCGCTTTTCCTTCTGTTATAAAACCTCTTACGTCTCCAGTCATAGCCGCAGCGCCTTCTGTAAATATTACAATGCAATTTTGACAATTCAGTTTTTCTCGTCAAAAAAAAAAATAAAAAAGATTTCTTAAAAATATCTATACCCCCACTTTGTTTTTGGAATAAGTTTACACTAGAGAAAATAGCATATTATTTTGTCATACTGGTACCTCAAAAATATTGTTAATTGATCATGGTTTGTTATACGAGTTTAATCCAGCTGACTTGAGAATGTCACTACTGATAACACGTGACACTTGTTGCAATTTTCTGTTGATTGCCATCAACTGTTCTGCTAGCAACAGTATCATTTGAAAGTGGAACTAATTTGATTAGATCTGCAGTTTTATCGCCATGTATAATTTGCCAAATCTTAATGGCAGCTGACACCACAAGAGATTGCAATTGTATCGTCCATTTTGTCTTCAGCAATTGATCAAAGCAACTTCAGAAGATGCCTGAAGCATTGTCACTTTGTGTAGAACTTCTCTGATGCCTGACACACACACTTTTATTTCGGAAAAGATCTAATGGTTTATTTTCATACTTAGGCTGTTTGGTGTGCTGATGCCAGAGAAGTCTGGTAGGAGTTGCATTACTGCAATATATGGAAACAACCCATATTGCAAGTGACTGGGGTCAATTTTGCAACGTTTTTCAGTTGAAAAGCTAGTCTTTTCCTTTTATTCCCTGACGATGATTTCTTGGGCGAAGATGGTGAGACCATTCGTAGGTTCAGTCGCCAGTGTTGATGGTGAGACCATTCGTTGGTTCAGTCGCCAGTGTTGATGGTGAGACCATTCGTTGATTCAGTCGCCAGTGTTGGTGGTGAGACCATTCGTTGGTTCAGTCGCCAGTGTTGATGGTGAGACCATTCGTTGGTTCAGTCGCCAGTGTTGATGGTGAGACCATTAGTTGGTTCAGTCGCCAGTGTTGATGGTGAGACCATTCGTTGGTTCAGTCGCCAGTGTTGATGGTGAGACCATTCGTTGGTTCAGTCGCCAGTGTTGATGGTGAGACCATTCGTTGGTTCAGTCGCCAGTGTTGATGGTGAGACCATTCGTTGGTTCAGTCGCCAGTGTTGATGGTGAGACCATTCGTTGGTTCAGTCGCCAGTGTTGGTGGTGAGACCATTCGTTGGTTCAGTCGCCAGTGTTGATGGTGAGACCATTCGTTGGTTCAGTCGCCAGTGTTGGTGGTGAGACCATTCGTTGGTTCAGTCGCCAGTGTTGGTGGTGAGACCATTCGTTGGTTCAGTCGCCAGTGTTGATGGTGAGACCATTCGTTGGTTCAGTCGCCAGTGTTGATGGTGAGACCATTCGTTGGTTCAGTCACCAGTGTTGATGGTGAGACCATTCGGTGGTTCAGTGTTGAAGTTAACAACCACAAGTGTTAATGTATCATCAACATTTTAAATCACTGGTTGATAGTGACTTGTGCTTGTTTGTCTATTTAATTATCAACTTTCCCCTCTTGCTCTGTTATTTTCGAGGATGAAATGGCAGATTTATGATGTACCAGTTAATGTCGTCAACCTCACCCCCGCAACTGATAGGTCAAGATTGTTGGCAGCTAGGAGGGGGGGGAAGTGTGGGGTTAAAGGGGAGAGGGGAGGTATTTTGGAGTAATTGCAAACATTGACTGAATAGCCAATTTACGCAGTTTTCAATTTCACTCTTAATATCACCACCGGTAGTAAGTGAATATAATCATACCCTCAGAACTATCATAATTCAACAGTGAATGTCTTTATTAATAAGTCTAACAAAATGCCTCTTGTTATATCAGATTAACAGGCTATTTGACAGTCTAACGTTGCTAGTGGCAGTCTATGCAAATTAAGTTATTGCGATGATGTTAATAGATTCTTGTAAAATGTTTGTTTTCTGATATACATTTTTTATGGTGCGACCCTGTCATAACTTAGCTGCCAACCCTGCCACCTACTCTTAGTATATTGCCTGTTATAATCATTGCCGTAAGTTAGCTGAAATTGACTTGCATCTCGTCACCTTCATATATTTCACACTTTGTGTTTTTAAATCTGCCAGAGTGCCGTGCACCCTTAAACCTATTTGTGCACCACTTAGTGGCAGCTAACCACGATGTATTAGTGTACTTATTGCAAGCTTTCCTTTCATTGGAGGTATTTTGCATCGTCTGCCGAACTTATTGCTTTTATGAGGAGTGATTTCAGTGTGCAGATTTGGCTCTAATGCCTCCAGAATTTTCCTGGTGTAAATTATACACCAGAATTTTCCTGGTTAAAATTATACATACACTTCACGATCAGTGAAGTGTATGTATTCTAAAGCTCTGTAATTTTGCCTTCCTTAAAAGGGGCTGTTAGAATACACCAATATTGCATCTAAGGAGAGTAAGTGATTTAAAGAGATCATTATGGGCTTGCCATCTCTTGTTTTGATGGTTCATTGCGGTTGTAATAATGACACTTGTGAACTTCGAAAATGAAAATTGGCATTATTACTTTTAGATCCCTAATGGTAGTTCTTCGTTTTATTTAGTAATTTGAATTTGTTTTAATTTCTGGTTCATTATTTTTTTTTATTTCCTTAGCGGAGTAACTCAAATATGTCTTATTGAACACCATATTGTTTTCTGTGGCCCACTGGAAGACCTGGTTTTATATCAGCTGGGAGATTTACTATGTCAGCAGGGGATTCCACTCTTATACAAATTCTTGTATCGTGTGCAAAGGATGATAGGGTGGTATGACTTACGTTATCAGATATGGGAATGAGAGGGAGCAATGGGGAGAGTCCTGTGCTTTGGGCAACATAGATTTTCTCTGTGGCAGCCTCTAATTTTACATTGTTCCATATTTCTCTTTGGATTCCATTTATTAGAATATTAAAGATCAATCTGCCCACTTTCTGCTACCAACATTTTTTTTTTTTTAATAGATTCTGTGAAAAGCAGGAGTAACATTTACGGTATCTAGCTGGGGAGTGTTTTGAGGGTCAACGCCCGAGAAGCCCTGCCCCAGACCAGGGCTCCTGGTGGATGACCTGATGAACCAGGCTGTTGGTGCTAGCCAACCATGTGAAGTCCAACGTAAGCACCACAGCCCGGTTAATCAGAAACTGATTTGAACTTGTCCAGTTTTCTCTTGAAGGCAGCCAGGCGGTTGTTGGCAATTGCCCCTTATGTATGCAGGGAGGATTTTGAAAAGTTTGTTCCTTCACACTTGTTAGTTTTCAATTAGTCTGCTCCTTGCAACCCTACTTTTCTTTGGAGGTATTTGGTACAGTCTGCCGATCCTCTTGCTTTCATGGGGAGTAACTTGTGTATGCAGATTTAGGACCAGTCCCTCTAGAATTTTTCAGGTGTAGATTATAATGTATCTTTCACTAATGTTGCATGGAGTACACATTAAGGGACTTCAAACGTTCCCAGTAATTTAGGTGCTGACTGAATTTGTGAGCAGTGTAGATTTTCTGCACATTCTCCAGGTCTGCAGTCTCGCCTATCTTGAGCGAAGCTGTTAAGAGTGCAGCAGTATTCTCGCCTAGACAGAACAGTGAGTTGACTCACGAAATCGTAATGATTGGAAACAAACCACTGTACGGGTGGGGATTGAACTCGCTTGCCGCGAGTTTAATCCTCACCCGTACCGTGGTTATGATAATACTTGAAAAGTATTATCATTAGTTTGGCATCTGTTTTGAAGGTTCTAGTTATCCATCCCTTCATTTTCCTTACTGTTGTGATAATGACACTTGTGATCTTTGAAGGTGAGACCTTCCGACTTAATTGCTCCTAAGTCTCTCATGTTAGTCTTAGACTCTTGAATGATGAGAGTTTGTTGTATACCCCAATTCAGTCTTTATCCTCAATCTTTCCATTACAGAGTAATTGAAACATGTCTTCGTTGAATATCATATTGTTGTCAGTGGCCCACTGGAAGACGTTATTTATATCAGTTATATCAGCTTGTACGTAAAAAGAAAACACTCTCAACAACAGTGGGCAAGGGTTTCCATCTGCTACCACCAGATAATAAAAAAATGTCATCGGAGCGAGTGTAGAAGTTTATAAGAGAAAACTGGATCGCTAATTACCAGATCAACTAGGCAGTGATGTTTGTGTGGGCCAGCGGGCCCCCGCCAACAGCAACAACTTGGTTAAACAGGCAATCAGTAGAAAAGTGTTGAGAGGGAAGAAAATATAGGAACTGATCACAGACATGTCTCTGGTATATACCCTTTAGTTTAGCTCGTTACATTTAAAATTTTAAGACTGAGAAAGTGTAATACTTTTATGGTGTCTGTGGATCATCTGCATCTTAAGCTGCCATCTGTGTGCGCTGCTTCTCGCATCTCAGACTGTGTGTGTGTGTGTGTGTGTGTGTGTGTGTGTGTGTGTGTTGGGAATGACTGGGAGAGATTGTGTTGAGAGAGGAGGGAGCAGCCAGCTTCCACAGGAAGACCACATCAGATAGGACATTCTAGATAATATGGACAGAAATACCACGTTATACTCGCCATCTATGTCAGCATCCGTGGTCCACCAACTTCTGCCAGTAAATATAATAAATATTTATCAAACTAGGAATGGGACGAAAACATTTTTTTTAGATATCGATACTTAATTTTAGGCTGATACCGATATTTTTTCTATTTTTTTTGTATTTTTAAAATTCTGATAATTATCTTCCATATATAAGGGAATGCTTATTGCTCAATGGGTATTTAATATCCCAGGGAGGTTAAATATTAGCTAACATAATTTCGCTGAGATACCAATGTCATATTCAGTACAGGCGCCCCTGTGAGGCTCACAAACTGGCTCGACATATTTTGTTATCTGGTGAAGACATAATCTGAAATCAGCTACGAAAATAAAATTCTGAATAATTTCCAGTTACATGAAACTAAAACATGCAAAACTCTCATATTGCTGTTCATTTAAAGCTTAAACATTTTGAAAACTGAAAAATGTACATTATTAAGAGTAAATTGATAATCTAAAATTATAGTTCAGAACTTGAGCAGCAACAACCTTTATACATTATTAAACTGAATAGCTGACAAGTTTCCATTATGCAGTTTATTTTTTATAAACTTTGGAGAACACATTGAGAAATAGAAAAAAAATATTCTAATACCAGAAATTAAATACAAACAATATACATTAATAGCTAAAAAAATATATCAAGATGAAGTTGAGGAACATCATTCTCCCCCCTCATGTTGCGAAGTTAATTTGTTCCACTGAGGAGAGTAGATGTTCCCTACCATGACAACAATCCGCTGAAGTGGCGGTGAACTAGGATATTTACTGGCTAGGTTTGCCACAGATGGAGGAACTATCATATTTTCTTTCCATATTTAGGACATAACGTTATTGCTGTATATTTGTCTATTTCTGTTATGTTAGTGGCAATACAAATGCCAACACATTTTGTATTTTTAGATGCTGCTTTTTGTGATTCGGAAAAGGATCCCGAGGCAGATGTCTGTGTTGCTGTTGGAAATGCTGCCTGCAATTTCTTCATAACATTTATCAGACTCAGGTTCCTCAATCCCTGTTACATTATCTTGAATTTCTTCACTGGATTTGTTGCTGCTTCATTATAATGTATACAATAGGGACAAGTAGAAGAGTAAGACGTGTGCAGCAGTTAGGTATCTTTATTTCCGAAACGTTTCACCCCCCACAGTAGGCTTCTTCAGTCGATTACTGAGGTGACTAAATGTGGAGACAGCAGAAGCAATGGAGAAGTAATTATGTGATCAGTTTAACAACATTGGAGAGGTAGTTTTGAGGTGATCAGTCCCTCAGCTGAACATTTCTTATGGCTGAGGGACTGACTGACTATCTCACAACTACTATTTCAAGGCTAATGGGTTGATCGTTTCATGCTTACCTCTCCACGGCTTCTGCTGTCTCCATATTTAGTCATCAATGTATTTGAAGACAGCAAACCTTCAAGAGGACACAGTCTTCCAGTTGGCCTCAGACTACAATATGATGTTTAATGAAGATAAGTTTCAGTTGCTCCGCTGTGGAAGAATGGAGGAAGTAAAGGGTGAAACGGAGTACAGGACAAACTCAAATCATTCAGTAAAGAGAAAGTTCCTTGTGCGAGACTTGGATGCGTTTCAGGGATCACAGAAATGTCACTATTGCTACCGTAAGGAAAATGATAGCCTGGATAATTAGAACTTTCAAGACAAGGGATGCTGGACCAATGATACTCTTTAATTCATTTGTTTTCTCCAGACTGGTATACTGCTGTAAACTAACATCCCACTTCAAGGCAGGCAAGATTACTGAGCTGGAAAACGTGCAAAGAACTTTCACAGCTCATATCCATTAAGTCAAAAATCTAAATTACTGGGAATGTTTCAAGTCCCTTTAAGTATATTTCATGCGTCATTATGTACTGGAGTGCGATAAAATTAATGAATTCAGAGACAACTCGCTCAGAAATGTTCAAAAAATGGCAAAGTATCCATAGTGGTATATTACAAACCATTCTGGAAAAATACCCTGACTCGTGTGTGTGTGTGTGTACACTCACCTAGTTGTGGTTGCAGGGGTCGAGTCATAGCTCCTGGCCCCGCCTCTTCACTGGCCGCTACTGGGTCACTCCCTGCGCCATGAGCTCTGTCATACCTCTTCTTAAAGCTATGTATTGAGCCTGCCTCCACTATATCGCTTCCTAAACTATTCCACTTCCCGACCACTCTGTGACTGAAGAAATACTTCCTAACATCCCTGTGATTCATCTGAGTCTTCAACTTCCAACTGTGTCCTTGTTGTGTCCCATCTCTTGAACATTCTGTCTCTGTCCACTTTGTCAATTCCTCTCAGTATCTTATATGTTGTTATCATGTCCCCCCTGTCTCTCCTGTCCTCCAGTGTCGTCAGGTCGATTTCCCTTAACCTCTCCTCGTAGGACATACCCCTTAGCTCCGGGACTAGTCTTGTTGAAAACCTTTGCACTTTCTCGAGCTTCTTCACGTGCTTGGCTAGGTGTGGGTTCCAAACTGGTGCTGCATACTCTAGTATAGGCCTAACGTACACAGTATACAGGGTCCTGAACGATTCTTTATTAAGATGTCGGAATGCTGTTCTTAGGTTTGCTAGGCGCCCATATGCTGCAGCAGTAGTTATTTGGTTGATGTGCGCCTCAGGAGATGTTCCTGGTGTTATACTCACCCCAAGATCTTTTTCCTTGATTGAGGTTTGCAGTCTCTGCCCCCCTAGACTGTACTCCGTCTGCGGTCTTCTTTGCCCTTCCCCAATCTTCATGACTTTGCACTTGGTGTGGTTGAACTCCAGGAGCCAATTGCTGGACCAGGCTTGCAGCCTGTCCAGATCCCTTTGTAGTTCTGCCTGGTCCTCGTCCGATTGAATTATTCTCATCAACTTCACATCATCTGCAAACAAGGACACTTCGGAGTCTATTCTTTCCGTCATGTCGTTCACAAATACCAGAAACAGCACTGGTCCCAGGACTGACCCCTGTGGAACCCCGCTCGTCACCGGCGCCCACTCTGACACCTAGCCACGTACCATGACTCGCTGCTGTCTTCCTGTCCTGACAGGTATTCCCTGATCCATTGTAGTGCCTTCCCTGTTACCCCTGCCTGGTCCTCCAGCTTCTGCACTAATCTCTTGTGTGGAACTGTCAAACGCCTTCTTACAATCCAAGAATATGCAATCTACCCACCCCTCTCTCTCTTGTCTTATGGCTGTCACCCTGTCGTAGAACTCCAGTAGGTTTGTGACACAGGATTTCCCGTCCCTGAAACCGTGTTGGCCGTCGTTGATAAGCTCATTCCTTTCTAGGTGCTCCACCACTCTTCTCCTGACTATCTTCTCCATGACCTTGCATACTATACACGTCAGTGACACTGGTCTGTAGTTTAGTGCTACGTTCCTGTCTCCTTTTTTAAAAATTGGAACTAAATTTGCTGTCTTCCATACTCAGGTAGTTGCCCTGTTTCGATAGATGTGTTGAAGATTGTTGTAAGGGGTACACATAGCTCCTCTGCTCCCTCTCTCAGGACCCATGGAGAGATGTTATCAGGCCCCATCGCCTTTGAGGTATCTAGCTCGCTTAGCAGCATCTTCACTTCCTCAGTTGTGTGTATTGTGTCCAGCACTTGATGGTGTACCCTACCTCTCCTCCTTTCTGGAGGCCCTTCTATCTCCTCTGTGAACACCTCTTTGAATATCATGTTGAGCTCCTCACACACTTCCCGCTCATTTCTTGTGACCTCCCCTCCTACCTTCCTCAGCCTGATCACCTGGTCCTTGACTGTTGTTCTCCTCCTGATGTGGCTGTACAGCAGCTTTGGGTCAGATTTGCCTTTCGCTGCTATGTCATTCTCGTACTGTCTTTGGGCCTCCCTTCTGATCTGTGCATATTAATTTATGGCTCTACGACTGCTCTCCTTATTCTCCGGGGTTCTTGTGTGTGTGCTCGTTTGTGTGTGTGACCCACTTAATATTTGTACTTAAAACTCGTTACAATTATGACCGGTTGTGGACGTGTGAATGGCTCATTACTTTGTAATTTGTTCATGATTGTAGCCATGTATAGACGTGTAGATGATTCATTATCTTTGTAACTTGGTCATGATTGTGACCAGATCTACCTGGAGTTCATTACCTTTGTAACTTGTTCAGCTATCAAAACTTTGGGGTCCAGTCTCTGGATCCATTATGTACCTCTGTAATCTTTTGACTACCGCCCACAGGATGGGTATGGGGTGCATAAGATAGATATTAAACTAAATAAAACTATATTTCATGGAATATAGGGGAAAAAAGTACATCATTATCTACACCTGGAAATCTTGGAGGGACTGGTCCCAAACCTGCACACACAACTCTCATATATAAACACAAGAGACTTGGCAGAAGGTGCAGAGTACCTCATATAAAAAGCAGAGGCGCTACATTTACAGTGACAGAAAAGGCGATGAGTGTCAAAGGTCCCCGACTTTTCAGCGCCCTCCATTCGTGGAAAAGGGGAATTAACAAAAATCTGGTTGTTTTCAAGAAGGACCATGACAAGTCCCTCAGTTCAATTCCTGACCAGCCAGGCTGTGGTTCATACATTGGACTGCGTGCAGCCAACACTACCAGTCTAGTTGATCAACTGGGAAGCCTGGTTGGGGACCGTGCCGTAGGGGACACTTACCAACGAAAACATCCATCATGTATCATTTAAGACTGAAGAAGCCTACTGTGTGGAAGAAATATTTCGGAAATAAATATAGCAAACTTTTGCACGTCTTACTGATACCGTTTCTGATTGATGCTGCTAGCAAACCAGGTGCACTCAGTGTTGTTAATGTTTGTTCTACATGACTCATCTGCTGCACTGGCTGTGAAGAAGTTATTCTTATATGAGGGATCTGAAATGTACCGAGTATCATGTTGTAGTCAGTGGTCAACTCTCCAACCTAGTTGACATTGACATTTTGAGGACGGATAGTGTGCCTCCTATTCCTGATATCTTGGATCACCTAAACCTTTGTTGATGAAATGTTTCAGATATTGTACTTGAGGCAGTATTTCTGAGACCAGTCAATCTTTTTCACACAGACATATGTTGCTTTGTAAAACACAAAATAAAGAAGTTAATGTGGCAATAAGATTCCACTAATTTTCATCAAATGACGGTATGTGTACACTCACCTAATTGTACTCACCTAATTGTGGTTGCAGGGGTCGAGACTCAGCTCCTGGCCCCGCCTCTTCGCTGTCCGCTACTGGGTCTCTGCTCTCCCTGCTCCATGAGCTTTATCATACCTTGTCTTAAAACTATTTATGGTTCCTGCCTCCACTATATCTTTCTCTAGACTATTCCACTTCCTGACTACTCTGTGGCTGAAGAAATGCTTCCTAACATCCCTTTGACTCATCTGAGTCTTCAGCTTCCAGTTGTGTCCCCTTGTTTCTGTGTTCCCTCTGTGTGTGTGTGTGTGTGTGTGTGTGTGTGTGTGTGGTTAGTTACCATTTTGTCCTAGGCACATGTCGATTAGACACTAGGCCTGTTGTATGTATGTATGTTTGTGTGTGTGTAAGGAAACACTTCGAAATGTTTCCGCCCCGCCGGGAATTGAACCCGGGCCCTCCGTGCATGAAGCGAGAGCTTTAGCCACCAGGCCACCGATGTGTGTGTGTGTGTGTGTGTGTGTGTGTGTGTGTGTGTGTTATCTAATCAATATATTGCATTTTTTCACAGATGCGATCTAACAGTAAATAAGTGCTATTCCAGCAGGAAAGTAGTGTGAATAAGCTCATCCTTTGGCAGTTCTATTTTTTTCCTTGAAGGCTGTTACAGCCTCTTCAGTCAGGCAGTCAGTAAGGAAGTTTAACTACAAGCTAGTACCACTGTGACACAAAAAACTGAAAAAAAAATACTAAATTTGCTCCGAGAGTATATGAAACACAAGATACAAGAGTAGTAGTGAGGGTGATTGTGGCAGAGTGGCAGTGCGTAAAGAGTGGGCTTCCTCAGGGACTAGTAACTGGGGCCTCTGCTGTTCCTAATTTACGTTAATAATCTCCCAGAGGGGATCGAGTCTTGTGTGTACCTTTGTTTATTATGCAATACTGGTGGGTGGGATAAAAACATGAGGACGCTGACAGGCTCCAGAGAGATCTAGACAGACTACAGGGATGTTGAGACAAATAGTAACTAAGAGTTCAACTCTAACAAATATCAGGTTATGAAAATAGATGAAGGCAGACCTGAAATAGTGTAGTAAGCAGCAGGTTGGTAGACAGCAACCATTCAGGATGTGAAACGGAAGTCTGTTAAATGTTTTGCACTCTTCCATGATTGCTATATTTTTCTTATACACCTGTAAGATGGCAGGTACAGACTATATTAGGGTCAAAATAGCCTTGTAGAAGGGGAGGGGGTAAAACTACAAGCAACACAAAATAGTGTGTTTAAAAGTCAGTTTTCCTACATTATCTCTTGGTGCACTCTTTGTATCCTTGCTTTCTCTTGGTGCACTCTTTGTATCCTTGCTTTCTCTTGGTGCACTCTTTGTATCCTTGCTTTCTCTTGGTGCACTCTTTGTATCCTTGCTTTCTTTTCTTGTAGGGAGTAGTTTTGGTGTGCAGATTCAGCACCAATTCCTCCAGAATTTTTCAGTTTTTGTCGCCAACCTTCCAAGGAGTGCATTTCTAGGGACTGCAGCATTCCCAGTAATTTGTGTGTTTGACTGACTTTATTCAGGCAGTTAAGCTTCTCGGTACATTGTCCACCCATGAAGTTTCGCCTCCCTTAAAAGAGCTTATTAATGTACAGCAATATTCTATTCTAATGAGAACAAGGGACGTAGAGAAACCTCAATGGCTGGGAATCTCTTGTTTTAAAGGTTCTACTTACCCAGCCTATCATTTTCTTTACTGTTGTGATAATGACATTATTGTGATTCTTGATTGCGAGATTTTCTGACATCGCTTGTGAGCCTTTGATATACCTTTACCTTTGAAGAGTTTCGAGAGTATCTACTCTCTGAGCCCGGCCATGGGCCAGGCTCGTCTGGTGCTTGCCTGGTTATCGCATTAATTTCCCTGTCTATGGATGCCACTCGTAATGATTCTAGAGTATTTTGTCAAAGATGATACTGTGCTGTGATTTATGTTTTTGTCGAATATGTGAATGAGAAAGATCGTTGGATGCGAGTACCGTGCCATAGGGAACACAGGTGCTGACTGTGATTTTTCTTTCTTCACTATTTTTTGTATTGTTTATTAGGAATTTAAAAATTATTTGTTTACTTTTCTAATCTTGCACACATTTTATGCGCTATTACACTCTGGTTGCACTTGTTGAAGGCTTTTGCAATATCTATATACACTTCATCTACATTTCGTCTTAAAGTGCATCCAAGACCATGTCGTAATATGCATTTAGAACAGGTTGCTCCTGCGAGAGGCAGGAGCAACCTGTTCTAAATGCATATTGCCCTGAGTTGATCAGACCTGATGTGGAAGGTGGCAGCGCGGGTACTGACCCCCGAGATTCTCTTCACGTAACTTTCAGCTCAATAGCATTATGGGGTATACAGGAAACACTGCGTGTGCAAAACTTGTAAATGTTTTGATGTCGGCGTCAATGCTATAGGTCTGTTTTTACTGCCACCATTCTGGCAACTTGTAGTCACCAACCAGACACCCAATTAAACAGAGAACCATGGATACGACTTGTACATACACCGATAAGGTGGTATGCCCAGAATGTGTCACCTGACAGTTCTGCACAGCTGTGATACATCCAAAATGCATTGGTTAATCTGATGTAGAGGGGAAGAAAGGCCTGAAAAACTACTGTTTTCTGGATAATACATAAGACAAAGGTGTGCGCTTAAGGGTTTCATACATATTGGTCATACGTAACTCTTCAAAATAGATACATTTCTATCTGGTCTGGTAAAAAAACACATTCATGAAAAGCAGAACTAAGCCTATTCAGACCACAGTCAACCCCCTCCACAGCAATCAAGGACCAAAAACCCATGGAAGTACCCCCAGAGAGCAGGAGCGTGGAGGTGCTCAGGATATTTCACGTAGCGACGCGCTGAGTTTAGCTGAAAACATGGAGGTGTCTACGGACACACAAGGTATGTATCATGTAAACCAAGTACAGAAAAAGTCCTCTCACAACCTCCTAATGTAGTGCAAATTCAGAATCAACTGAAACACTTGCAAGTACAGAATATGAAATAGTTGCTAATGAAAGCCCACTGACCAGAGTCAACAGAACATACAAGTGTTGCAGACACGGACCCACCGGTGCTAGAAAGGAAAGATGTCAGTTCGAACATCAAATGAAATGCCACAGTCGCCTACACAAAGACATCAATCCAAGACCTGTAAATACTTCCATCCAAAAGTGTGTCAGTTCAGTAAGTAAGAAACACTTGTGATACAAACTTGCACTGCATTCCATTGAGGCGAGAAAGTACTGCCTTGTGATCGGCCAGCTACATGGGACAGTTACACAGACACCAGTAATTTTATAATGACAGGAAGCGAAAAAGAATAACAAGAAATGATAAGAATATATCAACACCTTGGAACCATGTTGGACTCGAAATAAAACCAGCGTCTGGTTCACAGCCACATTTTTTTTTCTTTCTATTAACCGTTGATGGAAAGCGTCACTATAAAATAATTAGGACGGCTGGCCCTATTTGGTCTTCTCCTCCATCCCCGCAGCAGAATCATCTTCGGAGGGGCTAAACAGCATTTGCCACCGCACCTTACATCCGAGTATTTCATAACTGGGCTGAATGGCTCTTTGGCCACCCCATTGAGTGTGCATTCTCCACTGTACTATCGAACCCTCAAGGGCCTTAATTGCATGCAATTCAATTTTAGACGACCTAATCCTTAGGTTCTTGTTAAGGACTGTATATGACTTAGAGAAAATCGCACCTCTCCAAGTTATAATCACTGCTCCGAAGACTATATTCTCGGGATCATCGGACTGTGTCTTCATTGGATGGCAATTCCTCATTGTCCTGCTGCAAATGTTTTAAATGTAGCTGCCGAATCGCCCATCTTGCAGTTCAATTTCGAATTTGCCCGGTATCATAGTACGCCGACTTGTGATGATATTGATCAGCCATAGTGGTTATATTTGAGTCACTAACAATCTTGACGTCTAACACGAAAACCTTCCTGTTTTCCAAATCACATATAATCAGCTCAGGCTTCTGTGTACAGTCGACTGTGGGTATATGTGGCTCTTTTACGACCGCATGCTTGTTCTCAATGCAGTCCGATGCAATAGCATCAACTATGTTGTCATGTCTGCGCACACGCTGTCCGTGGAGTCTTGGACAAACCTGGAAGAGATGACCTAACGATTCGTTTTGTTGACAAGCTTCACAGGTAGGTTGTATTTGTTTGTCTGCCACCCCTAGCACGCTGCATTTTTGTAGGCATTAAATTGTGTTTTATTTTTAGAGCATCAATATATACGGTGCCTTTCATAAGGCCAGTTCCACTGGATATCCATTTGTGGATTTGAGGGACGAGATGATGATCCTTCAGACGAGCTTCATCGACGGAACCCACCAGTGCATTTCTCCACTCCTTCAACTCATGTCTCTTGTTACCAACACATTCTTGACCTTACTCTTACCAACGAACTTCAATGCTTTAAGAGTGTTGGGATGTATCGCTAGTCCACTGATGACTGGCTTCTTCCGAATTATAAAAGGCATTTAACCTACGTTTAAGTAATATAAGAACCCTCGTTGATAAACACTTCTTAACCATTTATCTGATAACTTTGTCCGACGTTCGTAAGGTATTCTGACAAACGCCACCTAGCACCATTGTGTGAATAATGCCAGGTATCAGATGTTTATTCAATAACATTCGTTGTTGTGGCTTATGGGGAGCTTAGTCTAATGATATTAACTTCTCACGTAGCTTTTGAATGTTCGGATTTTCCCTCACGGCTGAAGAAAAATGCATTCCCAAATATTTGTAGACAGCCGTTGGACGCAATGTCTGCACTTGTACTCCATTAATTTCAGTTTTGTTAAATGTATCCACATACCACTTCAGTTTTGGCACTGTCATGATTAACTTCGAGGCTGAGCATTGAGGCCGTTGTCAGACTCCGCAACAAGCACCGCATCATCGGCGAAGCAAGAGCAGATATCTTCAGATTGCATCCAGATAAAGACCACCGAACCTGACCATCCGTTGCCATGAGAGGTTCATTAAACAAAATACACGACAGAAGATCCCCCTGTTTAACTCCTCTGTTGACATTTTCCTCCACTCCTAAAATATTTGTAGACGCATCAATATAAGTTGACATTATGTAATTTACTAAAAGGGATGGTACATTATGTATTTTTAATGCCTTCTTTACAGACGAGTGATTTACTGAATCATATGCATTTTTCACATCCAAAAATGTTGTGTATAAAGGCTTGAATCTGCCCCTGCTCTTACTTATGATAGCATTCAACAACATAACCTTTTGAGCCAGACCCTCGGTAGGGAGAAAAGATTTTTGTGCTAGAGGGGTATCCACCTGACACACCTAACTGCTAACACTTTATGAAAGACTCACAATAATACTTGAAATAGTTATAGGTCTATATTGTCCAGGTTGATCTGGATTCTCTACTTTAGGCAACACCGTCCTTGCTTTCCTAAATAACTTTGACAAATATCCCGTGTACAACCAAATATTAAACAGATCTAACCAAAATTGGTCAGGGAACATCTTTAAATCACCGAGTTTCCAACCATCAGGACCCGGCGCAGAATTGTTTGAATCACCTACCGCTTTCTTATATTCCTCAATATCGATGGGAAGTGTCAGCTGCCACAAGGGGTCACTCACCAATATTTGCTTGGGTCTTGTATCTTCATCGCAATGTCTTCCAAATAAATTCAACCAGAACTCTTGAAGCCCCATCCTTCCCCTCCTCCCAGCGCAACGACGAATATAACTTCATTTATATTTGCAAACATACAACGCCTTAACACGAGTAACAATAAAACACAGTTTCTTGGTGGACTCGCTGAATCAAATGCATTGTTTGAGGCTTTCACAGAGACGCGTGTAAAATATTTTTTTGACTGTGAAATATAGATCTGTGATTACAATTTACTCAGGTGCGACAGAAAAAAATACATCAGAGGCGTTGGTCTGTGCGTCAGAGTAACATTTGCAAATGTGAGTAACACAAATGATGAAATTGAAATGACTCAAAATCGTAATAACACAATTATAAACAAATCACAGAAGAGGTGGGGATCGAACCCATGGCAAGCCTGTCCTAAAACTCACTGGCCAGAGGAATGATGGCGGTTTTGAAGGGGCTTGAACTAAATCATGCCACAGCCACGCTTGTGTGGGATTCGTTTGTAAAAAACTGCATTTATGGTCGCAATGATGTTTATTCTGTGATTTGATGTAGTCGAAGTTATGGCTGTAAAAACTGAAAATCAGAATCTAGTTATTGTACTTGTCTATAAGGCACCAGGTACATCTTCCCAGCACTTCAAAGACCAACTGTTGAAAATCGAATATTGTCTAGAAAATCTTTCAAACCCGGCCCCAAATATCTCGTTGCTTGGAGACTTCAGTTTACTACATCTGAAATGGGAGTATGTAGCATAGACTGTAATATCAGAAAAAAAAATCCCAGGACTAGTCCAGATAAACAATCTCACACAGCCGTACTATTAAAACTGCAATGAATTCATCTTACATCAGCGAATAGCAGAACCGACTAGACTAGAAAATATCCTTGAACTTGTCTCTAGTACTGAACATAATGGTGCTGAAAACAACTAATTCAGAAAACCTAATCGAGGTTCAAACGAGTCTTTAGCAGGATGTAGTAACTAGTCATCAGGGTGTATTATACAAATTCAAATTCAACAATAAAAATATTAACTGGGAGCAAATAGATCAAGACCAGAAGAACCTGGCCCAAGACCGGGCTCTGGGAGTAGAAAAACTCTCAGAACTCATCAAAGGTAAGGTATATCAAAGGAGACAACCGGAAGTAGGTTGTCTTCATAAGGCCAAGGAAAAAGAGCAGCGAGATGACTTGGTGTGAATCCTCTACTGGGGGCAGGAGCCCTGTCTCTGGGTGGAGTTGTGGAACTTTCCCAGGAGAAACTTGATTCTGTGGTGTACTTCCTGGGAAAGGTGGACTCCAGTTACTCTGGAGTAGGTTGATACTCGGTTTTGTTGTCGGTTTATTCCCCAGTTCTCAAGTACTTCATTGTGTTATGTCTTCCCAGATACCTTAGTATCAGATTCCTTTCTCAGTAATCAAGTACACTATTGTAATAAATTAGTAATAATAAATTGTAATAGTATGAAAGATAGTACATATTCACTTCCCTATCTTTAATTTCTTTTGTTATTAATAAGCCAGAGTATTTAAATTGATGTAAACCTAGTTAAATACTAAGGTAAGAGTTAAGTGGAACTCAACGTATTGAGAGATGGTGCTCCACTATCTTACCTCACTATTGAGGGTAAGAGGGATTCAACCTTCACGCGCCCGATCTGACACTTATTAATAATATACTGGAACGACCTACCAGAGGGGTTAGTCCTGTGTGGGTCTGTTTGCGGATGATGTATAACTAATGAGAAGAAAAGGAACAAGAGAGGACAGTAATAAACTTCAGGAAGACCTTGATGGACTTCAGATATGGTCAAACAAGTGGCTTCTCGAGTCAACCAGAACAAATTCAAAGTCAAGCGAATTGGGGAAGATGAGGGCAGACCGGACACAGAGTAGAGCATAAGTGGAGAGAAGTTACAATTACCAGAGTGAAAATGACCTGGGGTAAATATATCACCAAGCATATCGCCGAAAATACTCATAAACCGTATAACGTCAGCGTTATATGCAAGGTTATCAACCTCGGAATAGCAGTCAGGATTTGGAATAAACAATCGTTCAGAACCTTGTGTAGGACACATGTCAAGCCTCTCATTGACTACACAGTCCCAGCAGTAAGCCTACACCTGATAAAGTATGTGAGGAAACTCCAAAAGATGCGAAGGTTTGCAGCCCGGCTGGTAGCAGAGCTGAGAGATGCATTATGAGGAGAGATTAAAGGGGCTAAACCTGACGGCCCTTTCTGACAGGACAAGGGAAGATACGAATACGACATAAATCTTAAGAGGGCTAGATAGGACTGATAGGGACAGACTTGAGAGGACCAGGGTCAAGGGGACACGGAGAAACTGAAGGTGCATATGAGCTGTAGGGCTGTAAGGAAGTATTTCTTTAGTACTAACTCATTGTGGTTGAAAAGTGGAATGACTTGGATGAGACAGTAGTGGAAGCAAACTTCATACACAGCTTCAAGAGTAGAAATAATAAAGCTCAAGAGACCAGAAATTAGTGACGCCAATGTAGGTGGTCTAGTAGACGGAGCCAGGAGACGAGTTTCGACCCACGCAAACACAAGTTCGTACAACAGTTAGTAAATTCGTAAGGCAGGAACGCCCCTTTGTAAAACCGTGCTGAGATTCATTAATCAATTTATGCCTTTCAATAGTTCGAAGCTAAGGACCTGTTACCTGCTTTGAAAATAGGTGAAAACAAATGCACATTAATACATATGCACAAGAATGCATCAGTGCGCACGAACACACGCCCTCCTCCACACACGCACACATTCATAGCTTTAAGAAGAGGTATGATAAAACTCATGACGCAGGTAGAGTGACCCAGTAGCGGCCAGTGAACAGGGGCCAGGAGCTATGACTCGACCCCTGCAACCACAACTAGGTGAGTACGCACACAAACGCGCGCTCGCACACATATTCATTTATAAATTTCACTGCATTAAAATGTTATGAGTAGTATATTTTATTCTTCAGTGTAGCTTTTAACATCTTGATTGGGATGTTTTCTTCTTGAAATGTTTTGCTTATGCCTTAGACCTGTGTGGCTTCACCCAGCGTTGTCCCTTACTGTAATTTGCTAAATTTTAGCTGTGTTTTCTAACACTTTGCTGATTTACCTCATTGGCTTGGTTTAATTTCACAGTGGTAACACTGATTTACCTCACTGGCTTGGATTAATTTCAGTGGTAACACCGATTTACCTCACTGGCTTGGTTTAATTTCACAGTGGTAACACTGATTTACCTCACTGGCTTGGTTTAATTTTACAGTGGTAACACTGATTTACCTCACTGGCTTGGTTTAATTTTACAGTGGTAACACTGATTTACCTCACTGGCTTGGTTTAATTTTACAGTGGTAACACTGATTTACCTCACTGGCTTGGTTTTTCTGTACATTTTCAGGCTTGGTAACAGTGGTAACACTGATTTACCTCACTGGCTTGGTTTAATTTTACAGTGGTAACACTGATTTACCTCACTGGCTTGGTTTAATTTTACAGTGGTAACACTGATTTACCTCACTGGCTTGGTTTAATTTTACAGTGGTAACACTGATTTAACATGGCTTCTTCATTTTGTTTTGTACTTTAGTTTCAAATTTGAACTCACAATTACTATGTATGGCATAACTTTCCAAAGTAACAGCACTGAGTTTGAAGACGCTGAGCTAACTTGACATTATCAACATGGTTTATTTTATGGTTTATATTTTTTTCCATCGAAAATTCACTCAGGATTCTTCTACAAACAATAATTCAACTATTCACATTTTTCATAGCTGTATCACGTAATTGTCCGACTTTGGTTCTCTAAAATCACAGACAATGTACACACGTTTCCACGTGGTTAATAGCACACAATCCAAGGTGAGCTGCATTCCCTCATCCTTGGATAAGTTTCCTGAAGGATGATACCGCAAGACTTAATGCAGAATTGGCAATGATGACAGGAAGATGTTTGCCCCCAGGCTGGGAAAGTTGAGTCAGCAACCAAGCTTGCACAGTTTTGTAAGGCTGTGGGTGTCGTGTTGCATCTACACAACCTCCCCCACCCCATTCTGTTCTAGATTCGCCGGTATAATCGCCCGGCCCGGGCCTTTAACAAGAGGTGGCCCGGCTTTGGCTCCCTGTCTTTTGGGACTAGCTGTCCCCAGGCCTAGCGCCATTCCCCGCCCCCACGGTACTCGGAGGGAGAAGCTTGGCACCCTTGGGCTGCCACAAACCCCGCCCACACTGGGCTCGAAGGTTTTGACAGCTGTATAGCAACAGACATGTCAGGAGGTGCAAAGGCAGCAAGCACTACAGGATCCTTTTCGAGCCACACCCCAGCAATGGGCCGAGGCCCGAGCGCTGGGGAAGCTTTAGAATGCTGTTTGCTGTGAGCGTTGCTGCTGCTACTACTTCACTTATTTGTCCGTTGCACTCCTCCCCCCACCCGCTCTTTTATAAATAGGACGAGGGTTTTTTTTTTTTTGCATGCAACATAATTCGTTAATTTCTGACCCATTTGACCACTAACAATTAAATATTTCTTATTCCATTTTAGGTAAGTTAAGGTAAGTTTACATGTAAGTTGTCGATATAAAAGAAATAAAATTAACTGAGGGCTAAGTCTTGCAGCGCAGGATATGCGACTGTTCGTTAAAACTATGGTATCCCCTACGCTCACTGCGATTGTACTCGCAGGCTTGTGTATACGCTGGTCAAGACTGCTGCTGATTCCGCCTACATGATACCGGCATTACTGATTTCTGGCATCTTGGTCCTTGTCATC
>WNWK01002938.1:87500-170000 GCA_009830355.1 Cherax destructor
TCCTCGTAGGACATACCCCTTAGCTCCGGGACTAGTCTTGTTGCAAACCTTTGCACTTTCTCTAGCTTCTTTACGTGCTTGGCTAGGGGTGTTTATATATATATATATATATATATATATATATATAATATAATTATTAGAAGGATACACACACTGGCTCCCTTCCCTTCGCGCTTGTGTGTGCCTAGTTAATGGTCTAAGTCGGTCCGAAACATCCTAAGTTTCATTCTACTATGTGCGGGTTATTTGTGTAATGATGAACACTTTTTAACTTTGTGTACATTGAGTTATCTCTGTGTACTTATTGCATACCCTGGATATTATGTACCATTTATCTTCTGCTCTCGTAAGAGGTTAATTTCGTGTGTAAATTCGAGTCCAGTCATACTATTATTTTTAGGTGTAAGTCATGATACCGTTCTGCAAGGGTTTCAGGAACTCCCATTGCTTAGGTGTTTAAGTTAAGACTTAAATTTCTTTATTTCGCCAGCTTTGAATGTTGTTGTTTGTGTATAAAAATACTCCAGTGTAGAGTAAAAGTGCTGAAGGAATCATCATTCCCTTGAATTTTAATTTAATTAGAATTTTACTACAGAAGCGACTTTTTTGGATGTACTCATATCCGTCTGGTATTAACCATTTAATGCTCTTTTAATTGAAGCTGGTGGTTTTAACTGTGATGGTATGTATTTGTACTTGTGTGCTTGTTAGCGTAATTATGTTATGTTATGTATAGTTTTAGCTGGAGTGTTTAGTGTGTATGAGTGTACAGTATATTCATTTTTTATTGACAATAGCGGAGTGACCTCATAGGTACAAGTGCAGTGTAAATATTACAACTTTCATCCCCATATTCGTCCTACCTGTAGTTTGTATATAGTCACTCGTCACACCCGCGGCCCGCTCCAACACTACGCCTCTTGACTGATGGTGTTGGCGGCATGCAATCCACAGCCTGGCTGATCTGGAACTAACTTAAGGAATTAGCAAGTTCATTTTACACAGGTAGCGTCTCTACCTGGAGGGTGTTTCGGGGGTCAACGTCCCCGCGGCCCAGTCCATGACCAGGACCTTGCGGTGGATCAGGGCCTGATGAATCAGACTGTTACTGCTGGCCGCACGCAGTCCACCATACGAATCACAGCCCGGCTGGTCAGATACTGACTTTAGGTATCTGTCCAGCTTCCTCTTGCAAACAGCCAGGGGTCTATTGGTAATCCTCCTTATGTATGCTAAAAGGCAATTGGACAGTCCCGGAGGCCCCTGACACTTATTGTGTCTTAGTGTACTCACGGCACCCCTGCTTTTCGTTGAGGGGATGTTGCACCGCCTCCCGAGACTTAGAATGTAGAGATTCCTCAGTCTAAAGAAGAATTAATAGCACAGCTGATTGGTTGATTGACAGAGTCTACACTTTAGGGCATTAAGGTTCTGTAATTATGCATCGGGATTATCGCGCGCCTTTACGTAGCGACGCGGGTGTGACCGACTCACCCGAAATTCAAAGAGTGGCTGGGCATCGAACAAGGCACCCTTCTGCCAAACTTAAGGCATACATGCAGTGGTGAGACAGTGGATGTTTCTTATGCTGCTTAACCTACATATCTTGCCACTAACTTTAACTACCTACAATCTTAGCCTAGGTGGTAAAGTTATCAGTAGCTTACAACTAGCTAACTTACAATTAAGGACTAAGAGACTTGGCAACACGGCCACCCAGATTAAGAAGTGGCTTCACAAAGAGGGTGTTGTGAGCTAGGCTCTCCTTATCTAGATCCCAAAAAATTCCCCAGCCTTCACTTTAGCGGTTCTAACTGTGGCTTCTAACTCTTTCTAGAATGGAAAAACATTAGTTTTTCCACACACGTGGGTATTTATCCACAATTAAGAACTTTTATAATTATTCTTTATCTATTACAAACAAATTTAGGATATTTGCTCAATTTATTGTATTTAGTTTTTATTAATAAAATATACAGTTTTATGGATCATCTGTTTTTTTTTATTACTCAAGTATACGGTCAAGTGTTTAAGCTTTGTCATGTGTGAATGTGTCAGACTGTCAAATGCACCCGTAACTAAAACTAAGTCTACTTCATACAATTTCTATCAGTTTGTCTACATTGGAAGTTGCTCCGTTAATGTGCCTGTCTTTGTTCATGTATTATAGTGACTGGTAATGTTTATAATTGGAGTCCTGTGATATATAGTGGTATTATTTAACTCGTATTATGTGTAATGTTTGACACAGATTAAAGTTATATTCCACTGCTATCACACTACTTTCTCCGGCTAGTTCACTCTCCTGCAGCTGATTCACTGCATGCCTCCCAGGCGCCGTATGATTCCTACAGGTTTTGTGCTTCCCCGTGATTGAAATGAAATGAAACTTGAGTTGTGATAGTAACACTAACATAATTACCTGCATGTCTCATATTTCTGTAACTTTACTAGGACGCAAGATAGTAGCAGCTATCGTGCGTCCTGCTCTTTACGGCATAATTTGTGTACAAATTTGGAATCAGTCCCTCCATTAATATTTTAGAATTAATTTATAGTTTTGCACTCTAACAAGATTGCTGGTCTTCTGTGCTTCATGAACATGTAAGATGATAGGCTAGTCATTCAATTTTTTACTTCCAACCACTGTACTTTTACCTTGATTTTATTGTTTATTATTTAATAGTTCTTACTCCTGTAATATATTCCTTACAATTTAGGAGGCCTGGTCTGAGACCGGGCCGTGAGGACGATGCCCTGGAAGTGTTAAGAGAACTGATAGTTTAACCGCTGGTTATGGTATAAACCTTGGTAATAGATACCGACAAGTTGTTTTACTTTACAAAAACATGTAAGCAAACACTAGGACTCACACCTCGCTCTCCGCCTATATATACTGTCTTTTTAACCTCTGTATGTTAGAAGTGATCATGGTCCCAGGACCGAAACGTTTTCTAATAAATATTTCCTAGTGTTTGCTTAAGTGTTCTTCCAAACGAACCTCTGGTTATCGCTGAACACTTTCATTTTGACACTAGAGCAAACATGTACAAGTTAGTTGTTATTTAGTCACTGAATTGTGGTGAGAATGGCCATGTGTTGGGTTACATTGTTGTTCAGTAGTTGTGGTGCCCAGCATCAGTGTTCAAGATAACACAGATGGTACTCATTCTGAGAGATCACAACTGAGGGCAGCTCGGCGGGTAATACTGCGGATGTTGACTATTTGTATTGATGGTTTCAGGGGCCATCGTCACTATGACCCAGTGCCACACAAGAAATTTTGATTGTTGGCCTGATTAATTAGGCTATTAGTACAAGCAGCAGGCAGTGTGACGTAAGCACCACAGTCCGGCTGATAAATTAAATGTTTGAGGCTTGGTATACTGTAGGTGAAATGTTTGAGGCTTGGTTTAAGGAATATACAGTAGGTGCAATACCCAGGCCTGATAAACTGTTCTCAAAGGTTATGAAGGAATGTAAGAAGGAACTTAGCAAACCATTAACTAGTCTTTTAGCATATCACTACGAACTAGCATAGTGCCGGATAAGTGGAAAATGGCATATATAATACCTGTCTACAAAGCTGGAGACCGATAGGCGACAGAGAGTTTGCATAAATGGCGAGAAATCAGAGTGGGGATGTGCCATAAGCGGTGTTCCACAGCGGTCGTCAGTGTTGGGCCGTTTGTTGTTCTCGATATACATTCACGATATAGATGAGGAAATAATCGAAGCATAAGCAGATTTGCCGATGAACCAAAATAGACCATCAAATTATTTCTGATGAGGACGCTAGAGCGCTACAGGACGATCTCAATAGCTTTTGCAGTGGTCGTAGAAATGGCAGATGCAGTTAAATATAGACATATGCAAACTTCTAACCCTTGGAAAAGAGAATAACCATGGCACTTACAAACTAAGTAATGTAGATCTTAAATACACTGACTGCGAAAAAAGATTTAAGAGTTCTGGTTAGTAGTAATCTAAAATTAAGACAACAGTGCGCAAGTGTTAGCAATAAAGCGAATAGAATTCTTGGCGTCATATCAAGAAGTATAAATAACAGGAGTCCTAAGGTTCTACTTCATCTTTATCGTTGGTTAGGTTTCATTTTATGTTGTGCAGTTCTGGTCACCGTATGGACATCTCTCTACTTTTCCAGTGCAGTTAAGGATAAATTTGATTTAGTATATCAGAAATTTTTCCTATGAGGATATACTGAGGGCACTGAATGTGCACTCTAGAAATGCATAGAATTAACGAGGATATGACTGAAAGAAAGAATAAATAAAGGAAGAATAAATAAAGGTATGTAAATAATGCGTTAAAATATCTAACCAAGACAAGACTCGGGACAGTAGGTTCGTTAGAAAACAAATAAATTTGGAAAGGATATAGGAAATCACTGTTTTGGTAAGAATTGTGGATGAGTGGAACAAACTCCCGAGTAGCGTCATAGACGCGAAAACTTGTGTAGCTTTAAAAATAGATTTGATCAGTACATGAGTGGGTGTGGGTGGGTTTGAGTTAGACATGCCTAGCATGGGCCAATAGAAATAAATGGTATAAAATACCGACACGATGGAAAATAAACACAAAAAGCAGCATAATGTGATTCTTTATTGACAACGTTTCGCCCACACAGTGGGCTTTATTAAGTCACAAACATATCTACCTGGGTGAATAGTACATGAGTATGTATGGGGCGGAGAGTGAAGTGGAGAATGCTGGGTAGGTTGGATCTGATACGGACCTGCACGGGACGGACGGGCGGGTGCGTATGTAGTTATGTAGGATAATGATGAAGTTTCTTGGCAAGGGGTTCAGCTAGGTTATAGAAGCCGTTGTTTGGTTGAAATTGTTTGATATACAGATAAGTGATGATTCCAGGATTCTGCGGTATTGAGTGTTTTCTTCTCTGGCGATAAGTCTTGCGAACCTATATATGGAACATCTGGAAAACGAGCGATTATTCTTTGTCACCTGGCTCCGTTATGTTGATGACATTGTCATCATAACTCCCAGACGCTTCAACATTCAAGCTTTCCAACACAAGCTCAACCAGGTCGAGCATACAATCAAGTTCACACTAGAAGAAGTCGAGAACACACTTCCTTTCCTTGATGTTCTTTTCTGTAAAGCTGACCAAGAACTTCGTTTTAAAGTCTATGGAAAACTTACCAACCAACACGATCTTCTCCACTTCTACTCTCACCACGACACCAAAACTAAACGTGGTGTAATTATAGTTTTTTTTGGTGTACACTCCGAATCTGTAGCAGTGAGTTCCTTGAGGAAGAATGCTCTCTAATTGAACAAGTATTTTCTAAACTTCGCTATCCTCGTCACTTCATTAGAGACTGGAGACGCCGGGCATATAACATCTTTAACTCGCCCACAGAAGAGACTGCCGATAGGAGATGCATAGTCCTCCCCACCAACTCCGTTGACAAACACGTTTCCAACATGAAAATAAATGGTATAAAATACCGACACAATGGAAAAATAAACACATAATTTAAGTCACACAAGGTTTTAAACTATCACACAACTTTTAAGACTGTCACATGCAGCTTTCTCCACCTGACCCAGCATTCTCCACCTGACCCAGCATTCTTCACCTGACTATACCCTATATATATTCATGTTACTCATTTTCCAGGTAGATGTTTGTGACTCGATAAAGCCCACTGCGTGGGCGAAACGTTGTCAATAAAGGATCACATTATACTCCTTATGTGTTTATTTTTCCACGTTTCCAACATCTTTTCCAGTACCTCGTTCCAAGTATCTACCTCCACATCCACCACCATCAAGGACATCACCAGTAATAGAAGGAACAAACTTCAATCCTCTGCAGGGGTATACATAATCCCTTGTAATGATTGTAGCAAATTATACGTGGGCGAAACATCCAGAGACCTCCAAACACGTATTTCAGAACACCAGTACGCAGGCAGATCGGACGATTTAAGGAATAATACACACACAACCCGCACATAGAAGAGAGGAGCTTACGACAACGTTTCAGTCCGACTTGGACCATTTACAAAGTCACACTAACACAAAGAACAGGTAGAAGAGGTATTTATAGGCAGCAGACAGGGGAGGGCACAAGAGAGTGGTGGAGTAATAGTGGAAGTATATTAAGTAAAAGGACACAAATGCAACTAATGTGACATTTTATTGTGGCAACGTTTCGCTCTCCAGGAGCTTTCTCAAGCCGTTACAAGCGATATATGGACACAGTTGGCATATATATACTCTCAAGGTGAGGTGAAAAAACTAGTGGTGGTAGAAGTAGTAGTGATATAAGTAGTATTAGTAGTAGTAGTAGTAGAAGTAATACAATAAGGTAGAACAATCAATATGCACCTGAGTAAAAGGTGCATATTGATTGTTCTACCTTATTGTATTACTTCTACTACTACTACTACTACTACTAATACTACTTATATCACTACTACTTCTACCACCACTTGCCATAATAAAATGTCACATTAGTTGCAATTGTGTCCTTTTACTTAACATATTGTCGGTAATTCTACCAATGAAATACTAGTGGTGGTCGAGGTAGTAGTGATATAAGTAGTAGTAGTAATACAATAAGGTAGAACAATCAATATGCACATGAGTAAAAGGTGATAAAACCAGGGCACCTTCAGTGCCCTGGTGATGGACCGGGTGTTTCGGCACCTTCAGTGCCCTGGTGATGGACCAGGTGCTTCGGCTCCTTCAGTGCCCTGGTGATGGACCGGGTGTTTCGGCTCCTTCAGTGCCCTGGTGATGGACCAGGTGCTTCGGCTCCTTCAGTTCCCTGGTGATGGACCAGGTGCTTCGGCTCCTTCAGTGCCCTGGTGATGGACCGGGTGCTTCGGCTCCTTCAGTGCCCTGGTGATTGACCAGGTGCTTCGGCTCCTTCAGTGCCCTGGTGATGGACCGGGTGCTTCAGCTCCCTCAGTTCGCTCTTTGGTAGTGCCCTGATTATCGGAGCTTGTTCCATGGATGAAGTAGAAGTTGGGTTGGAAAGGTGTTTTTGTTTGTGGGATTGGTTTAGGGTTTGAGGGGGACCTGCCTAGTGTGGGCCGGTTGGCCTGCTGCAGTGTTACTTCCTTCTGTAATCTTATGAGAGAGGGGTTAGATTTGAGCGGGACTTGGAGGGTTGTGAAGGCTTGAGGGTTGTGAAGGTTGCTTGGGTGCCGCTGGGGATTGGATGGGCAAATATTTTTGTTGGTGGGTTGGTTTTGACATGGACCTGCCTAGTATGGGCCAGTAGGCCTGTTGCAGTGTTCCTCCTTTCTTATGTTCTTATGTAGTATAACAATAGGTTAGACAAATATTTTTGCTGGAGGTTGAAATATAGAAGGCCTGTAGGAGTGTTCCACATCTACGATGTGCTTGTGTTGAATTAGCAGGAGAGACTATGTGATGGTATGGTTAACTGTTTTCAGGAGGATTCTTGCTAAGACTTCAGAGATGGTGAAGCTGCCTTTGTTTTGTTTAATTGTGTTAGAAACAGCGATAAGTGCTGATTCAAGGCATTTGCGTCTACGGAAATTAGTTTCTTTGATTACTAGTCGGGCAAAAATATTTGTCTAACCTATTGTTATACTACCCAAGTATTTGTTTTATCACCTTTTACTCATGTGCATATTGATTGTTCTACCTTATTGTATTACTACTACTACTACTACTACTTATATCACTACTACCTCGACCACCACTAGTATTTCACCTCACTTTGAGAGTATATAATAGCCCACTGTGTCCATGTATCGCTTGTAACGGCTTGAGAAAGATCCTGGAGAGCGAAACGTTGCGCCACAATAAAATGTCACATTAGTTGCATTTGTGTCCTTTTACTTAACATATTGTCGGTAATTCTACCAATATTATTACAGTAGAAGTATAGTAGTAGTGGAGTCAGTCATATTCTGGGAAAGAGGAGGACTGCAATACAGCTGGCGGCCCGCATAGGGTAAGGACAAGAACACAGGTAGATCTGTTTGTGACTTGATAAAGTTCACTGTGTGGGCGAAACATTGTCAATAAAGGGTCACATTATACTGCTTTTGTGTTTATTTTTTTCATGGGCTAGTAGGCCTGCTGCAGTGCTCCTTATGTTCTTAAGAAATAAATATTTACACTTGGTTTAAGGAATATGCAGTAGGTAAAATAAATATTTACACTTGGCTTAAGTAAGGCCTTCGATAGATTTCAGTAAGGCCTTCGATAGATTTCAGTAAGGCCTTCGATAGATTTCAGTAAGGCCTTCGATAGATTTCAGTAAGGCCTTCGATAGAGTACCTCACAAGAGACTCTTAAGAAAGGTGGCAGCTCATGGTATAGGAGGTAAAATTCTAGCATGGATAGAGGCATGGCTTACCAATATAAAGCAGAGAGTTTCCATTAATGGGGTCAAATCTGAATGGGGATTTGTCACTAGTGGCGTTCCACAAGGATCAGTTTTGGGCCCATTGTTGTTCATAATTTACATTAATGACCTTGATGAAGGAATTGCAAGTGACATGAGTAAATTTGCTGATGATACAAAAATAGGCCGTATAATTCATTCTGAGGAGGATAACAGTGAACTCCAAGAGGATTTAAGAACATAAGAACATAAGAATGGAGGAACACTGCAGAAGGCCTACTGGCCCATACAAGGCAGGTCCTTATCAAAACCACCACTACCTAAGAATTTACTCCTGTACTCACGACACTAATCAAACCCAGCCCCTCCCACTCATATATTGTCCAATCTCTTTTAAAGCCACCCAGGTCCTAGCCTCTATCACCCTACTCGGAAGATTGTTCCACGCATCTACAACTCTGTTCGAAAACCAGTACTTGCCTATGTCCTTTCTAAATCTAAATTTATCCAATTTAAATCCGTTATTTCTCGTTCTTACTTGGTTCGATATCCTCAGTATTTTATTAATATCTCCTTTGTTTATGCCCATCATCCACTTGTACACCTCGATGATATCTCCCCTCATTCTACGTCTCTCCAGAGAGTGGAGATTCAATGCTCTAAGTCTATCTTCATACGGGAGATTTCTTATACTGTAAATCATTTTAGTCATTCTTCTTTGTATGTTCTCCAATGAATCTATATCCATCCTGTAGTAAGGAGACCAAAACTGAGCTGCATAATCCAAATGAGGTCTCACTAGTGATGTATAGAGCTGTAAAATAACTTTTGGACTTCTGTTGCTTATACTTCTTGAAATAAATCCTAGTAATCTGTTAGCCTTATTGCGCACACTTAGGCACTGTTGTCTTGGCTTTAGATTTCTGCTTACCATGACTCCCAGATAAATTAATGTCTTGGTCTGAAAAGTGGCAGATGAAGTTCAATGTGGATAAGTGTAAGGTGCTAGTCGTTGGTAATGAAAATATCCCTCGAATTTATAAACTAGGTGAAGTTGAGCTTGATCATACAGAATGTGAAAAGACTTGGGAGTCATGGTAAGCAGAAATCTAAAGCCAAGACAACAGTGCCTAAGTGTGCGCAATAAGGCTAACAGATTACTAGGATTTATTTCAAGAAGTATAAGCAACATAAGTCCAAAAGTTATTTTACAGCTCTATACATCACTAGTGAGACCTCATTTGGATTATGCAGCTCAGTTTTGGTCTCCTTACTACAGAATGGATATAGATTCATTGGAGAACATACAGAGAAGAATGACTAAAATGATTTACAGTATAAGAAATCTCCCGTATGAAGATAGACTTAGAGCGTTGAATCTCCACTCTCTGGAGAGACGTAGAATGAGGGGAGATATCATCGAGGTGTACAAGTGGATGATGGGCATAAACAAAGGAGATATTAATAAAATACTGAGGATATCGAACCAAGTAAGAACCAGAAATAACGGATTTAAATTGGATAAATTTAGATTTAGAAAGGACATAGGCAAGTACTGGTTTTCGAACAGAGTTGTAGATGCGTGGAACAATCTTCCGATTAGGGTGATAGAGGCTAGGACCTTGGGTGGCTTTAAAAAGAGATTGGACAAATATATGAGTGGGAGGGGCTGGGTTTGATTAGTGTCGTGAGTACAGGAGTAAATTCTTAGGTAGTGGTGGTTTTGATAAGGACCTGCCTTGTATGGACCAGTAGGCCTTCTGCAGTGTTCCTCCATTCTTATGTTCTTATGTTCTTAAGGAATATGCAGTAGGTAAAATAAATATTTACACTTGGTTTAAGGAATATGTAGTTGGTAAAATAAATATTTACCCTTGGTTTAAGGAATATGCAGTAGGTAAAATAAATATTTACACTTGGTTGAAGGGATATATAGTAGGTAAAATAAATATTTACACTTGGTTTAAGGAATATGCAGTTGGTAAAATAAATATTTACACTTGGTTTAAGGAATATGCAGTAGGTAAAATAAATATTTACACTTGGTTGAAGGGATATATAGTAGGTAAAATAAATATTTACACTTGGTTGAAGGGACTGTATTGACTGATGAAGCCACTGTGTGGCGAAACGTTTCCTTAATAAAGATTCCCATATGTGGCATAAGTGTCTCAATCTTCAACTTGTCGGTTTTCAAACCATTTATCACAGGTAAATGTACCATAGTTTAATGATGTTCTTAAGATTAATGATAATGTGTTTCCAGGTATGGTGTGCTGTGTCCTACCCCGAGGCATCAAGTGCCCACGTCATTATGATCACCTCAAAAGTAAGTTCACTAACAGTATAACAATTGAATTAAGATATACCTGTGACCGGTTTCAAGGGTTCCTCTGTCATCGCAGCCTGGTTCCTGACCCGGCACTTACAGCAACTTGTCCACTTTCCGTTTGAAATACTGTTCAAGGTAAAATATAGAACAACATGTGAAAAAAATCATAATCTGGAGAGAATAACATCACTGCACTTTCCCTGGCTGCCGTGATACGATGACAGTGGTCCAACGCTAACCTAACAGACCTGTCACAGACCGGGCCGCGGGGGCGTTGACCCCCGGAATTCTCTTCAGGTATAACAGCAGATGTACTAGATACTGCCATAGCAGTGGTAGAAGTTTGCTCCACAACATGCAGAAATTGCTAGGTTGTGATGGCTTCAATCAGCCGGGCCGTGGGAAGCAACAGCCTGGTTGATCAAAAAGTCAAAAACATCTTTCTTCAGTCCGGGCTTAGAGTAGAATTCTGGACACCAATCACAGGTTTGGAAGTCGGTATAACGTTACCAAAACCACAGAGGAGTTTATACCTTCATGCATTACACACTATATATCACCTGATCAGTACATTATCTTAATGTGGAATATAAAGTGGAGATCTAATTATCCTAGACCTAGTGGCTAGTATGTCAGAGTATGTGCACGTGAGAGGGTGGAGGGAGGAGTGGGTGGGTGAAAAGTCGTATAAAGTTTTTCTTTTAAAGTGTTTTATATTATCAGTCGTCGTTTCTGCCCTGGTTTACCTTGAGGTAGGTAGCTACTGTGCCTCAGAATTACTACGTCTATGCTGTATAGTACCAGGCATTAGCTTGACAATAAGTGACGGTGCGTGTGCTCATCCTTAGTTGTAGAGTAAGACACGCAACTGAAGCGTTTCGCCTATGCAGTAGGCTTCTTCAGTCAGATTTAAAGGAGAATAAATTGGAAGCATGAGGCGTAATAGTGGAGTAAAGATGATATAATCAGTCCATCAACCTTGGAGAAAGTTTTTGAGGTAGTCAGTCGCTCAGCCTGGAGAAGTGTTCAGCACCATAGTCGGAACACTGTGAAGCTGAAGTATAAGAATGGAGTCTATAAGTGCTTATACTTCAGCTTCACATTGTTCCAGACTATGGTGCTGAACATTTCTTCAGGCTCAGGGACTGACCACATCAAAAACTATTTATCCGAGGATGATGGACTGATTACATCATCTTTACTAAACTATTACGCCTCATGCCTCCCATTTACCATCCTCTGTATTTGACTGAAGAAGCCTACTGCGTATCCGAAAAGTTTTAATCAACAATAATGAGACCCAACTGTTGTACATGTCTCTTACTCTTTAAGTTGTCGGTATTATATACCATTTTCATCAACCTTAGTTGTCTGATTTGTGCAATGTGTTAGGTTAAGTAAGGTTTGTCAGGGCACAGGACAAGTGTTTCCTGACACAGGTCTTCGTCATATGATGATCCAGAGCTGGAGCTTTTGGTCATCTGACCGAGGCCTTTCGCTGGCTTACCAGCCCAGCCCTTTAAAAAAAATTATGGTTATGATTATAACCACTGAGTAACTTGCAGTGTGTTGTTGAAGATTAATAGGTGTCGCAGGAAGCGGGGGGAAAAAAGACACACCACTCCCACGAGCCCTCCTAGGGCGGGGAAGGTGCCAGAGCTTGCTACGACCTGCAGCTCACAAGGCTGCCATTCCTACGAGCACCACTGGGGCGGGGAAGATGGCAGACCAGAGGCCTAGCTTCTACCTACGAGCCCCGTGAGGGCGGGGAATGGGGCTAGGCCTGGGGACAGTTGGTCCCAGAAGATGAGGAGGTACTTGTACCCCCTCACATTGCAGACATAGGTCTCAGACACTCTCAAGACAGGGAGCCAAGGCCGGGTCACAATCTGGACAAGACCCGGGCCGGGAGAGTGCCGGCGAATCAAGAAGAGAGAAGAGGTGTCGCAGAGGCGGTAGGTTTATTATCAGCCTTGAGCGTTGTGCTGTGTCTCAATTAAAAATATATTTCCGTTGAGTGCTTGTTTCCAAGAGTTCTTTAATATCGCTGTAGGGAAGGGTAGAACAATCTCCCTGGTGTCAGGGCTTTAACAAGCATAAATTGCACTATAACTGAAATTAATTTATAAAGCAAATAACATGAGAAAGTTGGCTGGCTTATAAACTAGGCTGTTGGCAAGAACTATGTGTGAATTAATGAGAATTGTATTTGCTAGTATAAAGTATGAGTGTGGGTTTTTATTGTACCATATTGTAACTGCTGCTTCAGTTTACGTGGAAATGAAGGTAAGAGAAAATAATATGAGAATTACAAAATGTTTTGTGTATCAAACAAGATACACAACCATTAAAAAGTTTCAATACAGAAGAAACTTGCTTTATTTTTCATATAGTGTGTGTGTACCCACCTATTTGTGGCTGCAGGAGTTAAATCGCAGCTCCTGGCCCTGCCTTTCCGCTGGTCGCTACCAGGTTCACTCTCCCTGCACCATGAGCTTTGTCGTATCTTTTCTTAAAGCTATGTATGGATCCTGCCTGCACTACATCACTCCAGATTGTTCCACTTCCTGACAACTCTTTAACTGAATAAATACTTCCTAACATCCATGTAACTCATCAGGGTTTTCAATTTCCAGTTGTGACCCCTTGTTGGCGTGTCCCATCTCTGAAACATTTTGTTTCTATCCACCTTGTCAATTCCTCTCAGTATTTTATGTTATGTCTCCCTATCGCTCCTCTCCTCCAGTGTCGTCTGGTTAACCTCTCCTCGTAGGACATACCTCTTAGCTCCTAGAGTAGTCTTATTGCAAATATTTGCACTTTCTTTAATTTTTTGACGTGTTTGACCAGGTGTAGGATCCATACTGGTGCTGCATACTCCAGTCTGGGCCTGACGTACACGGTGCACAGTCTTGAATGACTCCTTACTCAGGTGTCGAAAAGTTTTTCTTAGGTTTGCCAGGCGTCCATATGCTGCAGCAGTTATTTGGTTGATGTGCACCTCAGGAGATTTGCTCAGTGTGTGCGTGCTCACCTAGTTGTGGTTGCAGGGGTCGAGACATAGCTCCTGGCCCCGCCTCTTCACTGGCCGCTACTGGGTCACTCTCCCTGCGCCATGAGCTTTATCATACCTCTTCTTAAAGCTGTGTATGGAGCCTGCCTCCACTACATCGCTTCCCAAGCTATTCCACTTCCCGACTACTCTGTGACTGAAGAAATACTTCCTAACATCCCTGTGAATCATCTGAGTCTTCAACTTCCAACTGTGTCCCCTTGTTGCTGTGTCCCATCTTTGGAACATTCTGTCTCTGTCAACCTTGTCAATTCCTCTCAGTATTGTGTGTGTGTGTGTGTGTGTGTGTGTTTGTGTGTGTGTACTCATCTATATGTGGTTACAGGGGTCGAGTCACAACTCCTGGGGTTGGTGGGGGTCTGTGCGCGTGCGTGCTATTACCATTTGTCAAAGGCATTTGTCGCCAAAGACATTTGGCCTGTTGTATGTGTGTGTGGGCGTATGGGTGTTAGGTGTGTGCATTCGTCGTGTGCGTGCGTCATGTGCACATTCTCTAGTTGTGTGTGTTGAAGGTTGCATGCTGGAGCAACATACTTGAGGACTGAGCCTCGAGTATGTTGGAAATACGGCTCTCTAGAAATACCTGTAATTGTAGTTTCTTGTAGATGGCTCTGTGTTTGTTGTTTGATATCTTTATTATGCACCCCATACCCATCCTGTGGGCGGTAGTCAAAAGATTACAGAGGTACATAATGGGTCCAGGGACTGGACCTCAAAGTTTGATAGCTGAGCAAGTTACAAAGGTAATGAACTCAGATGGTCACAATCATGACAAGTCTGTGGATCAGTCAGCCGTAGAAGGTGGTTCCTGGCCAGCTTCTATACTTCACCACCAGCAACAAATACTCTCATTTACCTCTTAATCATGAAGACTTCTGTATCCAAATTCTTCCACTGGTACAAAGAACCTTCACTAACTGTATAAACTCCCCCAGGCACACACATTATTGGGAACGTATGTAGTCCCTTAAGTTCTGTTCCCTTAAACAGTACTCGCTTGATCAGTATTCCATTGGACAGTACTTCCCACAACTATATTCTTTGGAATGTAGGCGAAAAAGATGCATCATAATTTACACCAGAAGAATAATTATCAGGCGGAATTGGTCCCGAATCTGCACTCCGAAATTACTCCCTGCGAGATTAGACAGTGCAAAATACTTGCAGTGAAAAGCGGTGGTGCAGTGAATGCACTAATAGATAACATGTGCATACAGTTCAAAATTGTCAACACCTTCCATGCTCGTACATAAACTGAGTTAACTGATCAGCCACAGCCTGGTTGATCAGTTCTTGATCAGCCAGGCTATGGTGCCCACGTTGGAGAGCGTGCTCCTAACACCAACAACTTGGTTGTTGCTAGCCGCAGGGGACGATGACCCCAGAATAGACTGCGGTAGACCACAGGTATGGGTCACATATAACACAAGTACATCACCTGAGTTACACATGAAATGTATAACGTCAGCGTCATTGCAAGACTAGTAATCCTCAGAACAGCATTCAGGAACGTGAAACAGAGAATCACTCAGAACTTTGTACACGACATGTTAGACCCATGGGCATCGAGTACCATACTTGGCCAGTGTGTGAAGCCTCCACTTTGTCTGCGCGAACAGAAATTCGAAAAGGTCCAAAGGTCTGTAACCAGACTAGACACGTAACCGAGAGGATGCACTGTGACGAGAGTTTAAAGGAGTTAAACCTGACGACCTTTATGGAGAGGACTAAGGAAGAAACGGTTACGAAATAACATAAATCTTAAGAGGAATTGACGGGGGCAAATATAGACATTGAATTAAGAGGATTGCGAGTATGGGAACATCGGTGGAAGCTGAGGACACGGATAAGCCATAGGCATATATTGTATTTCTTTATTATCAGAGCAGTTAAATGAAAATCACCAAGTAACCTCCTGCTGCTTGGTTATTTCCATTTAGGACAAAACGTAAGAATATAGTAAATGTTACAATAGCAAAGGTCCCAGGAAACACCTTGGTTGAACACTGTTAGCACTGTGATAAATTCACTTTACAGTCTGAAAATTGTAGAACTGACCCAATAATAAAAAATATCCTTGACCTTAGCTTTAGTAATAATGAGTATATAGTGAGGAAGATATCGGTGTCAACCCCAACAAACTCTTACCACAGCCTAAGTGAAGTTCAGACCCACTTACACACTGGTCTTGAGCACTCCAACACACACTCATGAGCGGGTATTCAGTATCTTACATTTAAACATTAAATAAACTGGGACATAAGACATGGCCGTATTGATATATACTGGAAAGACAGTACGAATACCATGGATGGAAACTGTGTCCATGATGAGCTCAGGGCCACTAGAAATATCATGGAAAAAAAAAAAAAATATATATATATATATATATATATATATATATATATATATATATATATATAAATATATATATATATATATATATATATATATATATATATATAAAATATATATATATATATATATATATATATATATATATATATATATATATATATATATATATATATTATATATATATATATTATATATATATATATATATATATATATGTATGTATTACATCAAAGTTGAAGAATAACAACTTTTCTCAAGGGTTTCAGAATTTCTAAAGAACGAAAATAAATACTGGTAAGTGAAATGAAAAACATTGAGCTCAAAGTAAATGCATCATACAGAGTCCAGGAGAGAAAGGGAGCAAAAAAAAAAATTATGAAATTGAAAGAAACCCAAAATAATTTTTCTCGTATGCAAAATCCAAGGTTAAAAATCAAATGTAGTACTGGGCACTTGCTTACAGGAGGTAATACTTACACTAATAACGAAGAAATGAGAGAAATACTGAAGTCACAATACAACTGTTGTTTTCAGTGAGTTACTAGACTAAAGATTAATAAGCGAAGCGAAGTTTTCATAAATGAGACTTAAAGCTCTGCAGACATTTTAAAAATTTCTTATTTTAAACCCTAACCCAACTCCAATTTCAAGAAGCCATTCATTGTATACCCATGCACAATGCCTCTTTCCCCAGACTCGTTGAACACTATGTTTAACAAACTTTGCAAAATTAAAATAAAACGCCTTAAACATCTTAGGGAGACGGAGTTTGTACACAGGAGTCAAACTACAGTCATTAAAAACCACAGATATCGTCCCACTAAACGAAAGTGGTATACCCGGAAGGAGGGTGTTCCGGGGGGATCAACGCCCCCGCGGCCCACGTTCATGACCAGGCTTTCATAACCAAAATCTATGAAAATATGTAGAGCAAGATTTGTAAGCACACAGATTCACGACGGTTGCACAACCCATGGCAGCGCGGGTTTAGAGTTGGCTTCTGCTTCCTTTTGTAAACTCTGAACCATTACGACATGGTGTTGGATACACTGAAACACACACAATGCAGATATACTGTACACAGACTTTTTACAAAACTTTTGACAAAATGCGTCCATAGTGCCATAGTGAAAAGTAATGTTCCTGAAGAGACACCACTCGGCCACAATTCTTTCTCATTTTCTTATCAGACATAGAGATGGACACAAATCATAGGGCCGTATTATCACTTGCAGATAATGTTATGAGTGTCATTCATAAGGGAACACGACAAGTCTCCAAGCCGATGTAAACAGTGTTCCAGTGGGCCACATAAAACATGATGATCATTGAGGACAAATTTTAATTACTTCCTAATGAAAAGACAAAGATATTAAAATTGGAACAGAGTATAAAAGAAACTCGACAAAACGAAAGTCTAATATGAGGGACTTGAGAATTATAATGTCAGATCTTACATTCAACGATCACAGTAGTGTTATGCTGGAACGTACGAGAAAAATGTGTATCATGAAATACACTAGAAAATTCTGGAGGGATTAGTCCCAAATTTGTATCGAATTCTCTCCCATCAAAAGCAGAGGTGCACTAAGTACACAAAGAGAACTCATGAGTGTAATAAGACGTTGACTTCATTTAAAAGAGGAATCACCAAGACACCTAGCTGATTTATAGTGAAGTTGGTAAGTTCCTCAGGTCAGTTCCTATTCAGCCGGGTTGTGGTGCTTTTGTTGGAAGGTAAACACCAGCAGCCAGGATGCCTCTTCTGGAACCGGGCTGCGGGGCAATGAAATCTCCTCCTAACAAAAAAGAAAAAAGAAAAATCTATTGGTAATCTTCAGGTAAATCTAACCTAATCTTACCTAAGTTAAAATAACCTTTAATACAAAAGAGTGGGAGACAGCTGTAAGAGGTGTACTTTTGGGTCTGGTTCAGGTTGAAAATTTGTGCGGGTTGAGTATTTGTAAGCAATGGAAATGTTTGTGGAACATTTCCATAGCTTACAAGTACTCTACAGCAGGGGAGGTACCTAACCTTTTCAACGATTACAGACCTATGGATTACTCAATATGTCCCTATACCACCTTCACCAGACTGTCAAAATTATCACCACCAGTTCTATTAGGTACCAGTATGAATTAAGAAATGTCAATCGCTTGGTTTATCTTTACATATTGATAGCTAGGAACAGAACAGCTGATAGTTTATTCTAATCTAACAACAAATTTTATTAAGTGTTCATAGATCGAAACTAATACCAATATTATTTGGTTCTCATATCCCCAAGGGGTATGAATACCCTCGGTTAAGAACCCCTGCTCTACAGAAATTTTAAAACAGCAGCTCTATTAGTTGTCAACCTTACGATGGTCCGAGGGTCATCACCCCTGCGATCTGGACCTCCTGGTTGATGGGTTGATTGGTCACGCAATTGGCCGGTACTCAATGCAACATAAGCACCATAGCTTGGCTGATCAGGAACACACTGGATTAATTTGTCAGGTTCCCTTTAGAATTCGGTTAGTGGTCTGTTGATAATTATTCTTATATATGAAGGGAAAGAATTGAAGTTTTAAACCCTTTTTCAGCTAAGTAATCTGCACTTAAAGCACCCCTGCTTTTCATTTGGCGTGTTTTACACCATGAGTTATGCGAATTGTGATTCCCTCTGCTGTTCTCCACTTGCTAAATAATTCTCGCCTATGCTATTTTGACGTATTTTTGACCATATATTGTAAGTGTTTGAATAGATACTCAGTGAATATGTTTATTTTCTGTTTACGATTTCTGCTTTACATGGAATTGTTAGCGTAGATGAGGATGGAGCGTTTGTGGAGAGTGACCACAAGCGTGTACACAACAGCATGAGGGGTGGGTGGGTGCTGTTGTTGGCTGCCTCCATTAACACAAGCACTGGCAAGCACAAGCCAGTGAGGTGCCAAATTGATGTCTGTTGCCTCACCCCTTTATCTGTCATTCACATCTCTCTCCCCCTGCCACCCTGACCTCTCTTCCTCGTCACCTGGCTGACCCCTCCTCTCCGCCACACGGCTGACCCCTCCTCTCCGCCACACGGCTGACCCCTCCTCTCCGCCACACGGCTGACCCCTCCTCTCCGCCACACAGCTGACCCCTCCTCTCCGCCACACGGCTGACCCCTCCCCTCCGCCACACGGCTGACCCCTCCTCTCCGCCACACGGCTGACCCCTCCTCTCCGCCACACGGCTGACCCCTCCCCTCCGCCACACGGCTGACCCCTCCCCTCCGCCACCCGGCTGACCCCTCCCCTCCGCCACCCGGCTGACCCCTCCGCCACCCGGCTGACCCCTCCCTCCGCCACCCGGCTGACCCTCCCTCCGCCACCCGGCTGACCCTCCCTCCGCCACCCGGCTGACCCCTCCCCGCCCCCGGCTGACCCTCCCTCCGCCACCCGGCTGACCCTCCCTCCGCCACCCGGCTGACCCTCCCCTCCGCCACCCGGCTGACCCTCCTCCGCCACCCGGCTGACCCCTCCCCTCCGCCACCCGGCTGACCCCTCCCCTCCGCCACCCGGCTGACCCCTCCCCTCCGCCACCCGGCTGACCCCTCCTCTCCGCCACCCGGATGACCCCTCCTCTCCGCCACCCGGCTGACCCCTCCTCTCCGCCACCCGGATGACCCCTCTTCAAAGCCACCCAGCTGATCTCTCTTCCTTGGGAATAATTGTCAGCTGACCTATCTTTCGAAGAACATAAGACAAAGGTCACGACAGCCAGGAGGATGACGAGGTGGGTAATGAGAGCCATTGGTGACACTTTTCAAGAAGCTCTTGCTCCCTCGTTTGGAATATTGCTCACTGTTGACAGCCCTGCTCAGGGCTGGAGAAATATCAGAGCTGGAACAAATACAGAGATCGTTTACGACCCGCATAGAGCCGGTAAACCATTTAAATTACTGGGAACGCCTTAGTCGTGATATGTACTTAATAAATTTGACACATATGCAACACTTGGGTATCTTTATTGAGGAAACGTTTCGCCACACAGTGGCTTCATCAGTCTATACAAAGAAGAATGGTGAAGAACAGGAGAAGTTTGAGGTAATCAGTCCCTCAGCCTTGAGTCGATGTTGTCAGTCCATCAATCTTGAAAAGAATACAGCATATGTGCGAAGAAGTAGCTTATATACCATAGACAGGAGAGGTGCAGCAGTCGTAGGTGGTGTCACATTTGACCAATGTGGAAGTAGGTGGTGCCCAAGGGTTAGGCAAGTGAAGAATTCCCTGTATTAAGATCCCAAGATGTTGCTGTGTCAGACAGGATATGGATGAATGATTCAGAGAACCGACAAGTTTATAAATTAGACACATGCAACACTTGGGTATCTTTATGTACTTATGTACATGATATGTACTTACTGGAGCAGAGATATAGTATATACCTTGAAAGTGGAAATATAAATACTTAAGCAGTATAATGGTATAAAATACCGACACACTGGAAATATAAACAATTAAGCAGTATAATGTGATCCTTTATTGACAACGTTTCGCCCACGCAGTTGGCTTTATCAAGTCACAAACAGATCTACGGGTAAAAAGTAAGTTAGTATATATAGGATGGAGTCAGGTGGAGAATGCTGCATGTGACGATCTACCGAGTAGTCTAAAACCTTGGGTATATGAGTAGGCCTTCTGCAGTGTTCCTCCATTCTTATGTTCTTATGTGGGATAACGATGAAGAAGTTAGAACATAAGAATGGAGGAACACTGCAGAAGGTCTACTCACACACTTATCCAATATCTTTTTAAAGCTACCCAAGGTTCTAGACTACTCGGAAGATCGTCACATGCAGTATTCTCCACCTGACTCCATCCTATATATACTGACGTACCTTTTACCCAGGTAAATATGTTTGTGACTTGATAAAGCCCACTGCGTGGGCGAAACGTTGTCAATAAAGGATCACATTATACTGCTTAATTGTTTATATTTCCATTGTGTCGGTATTTTATACCATTTATTTCCACCTTGAAAGTACCTGACCTCTCTTCCCCGCAACCCAGGGGGCTGTCTGGGTATGAGTGATTTACAGTGTTGTTGAACGGTGTTCAGGATTTCCAAACTTGTTTATTGTCAGTGTAGTTCAACATTTGATGATGGTGGAAGTGACTTTGTGGGAAGACAATATATAACTGTTTTAATGTCGGTTGTGCGAACACTCACGATATTGTTCTATCTCTTTGTCTACTATTAAGAGTAAGTAGGCAACAAAAAAGACGCTAAAGTGCTCAAGATGAAGAACAGGGGTGCAGGGGGCACAATAAGCAATCACTGTAGCAACATCCGTGGCCCCAGATTTAACATCATACCAGAAGATATCAGAAACACTGCTGGAACAAGTGTCTTCGAGTGGAAACTGGACAAGTATTTTCACCAGGTGCCAAATCAACCAGGCTGTGATGGATATGTAGGTCAGCGGGCCACCAGTAGCAACAGCCTGGTGGACCAGGCAATCACCAGACGAGTCTGGACCAAGGCTGAGCTTTGGGAGTAGAAAAATTCTGGGAGCTTATCAAAGATGTATCAAAGGGTGAGCGCTCGCTACTCTAGCTCTGCGCAGCTACGACTTAGTGCTACACAACCATCAAATTTATCATTATTTTTTTTATTTTTTTTTTACAAAAGCTGTGTATTACATCAGCGTTGTACTTACTTTCCAGTGTGTCGTGCTGTGATGACTACCCCAGGTGGGGACCCTACCTGGCTTTTGTATGGAGAGAACTGGTACTTTATGCTACAGTTCAAGCGGATGTTAGTTCCTTCTGTGTTAGGACATAGAGCTTGAAGGTTATGTTGGGCTGTAATGTAGAGATGTGATTGTTCACTACTTTGAGGAGAACAAAATCTCTTGAACATAGTTGTCATAATGTTATCTTCTCTCAGGTTGTTGGGTCATACTATGAGGCATCTGTAGATAACGTCCCGATGATTAACTTGTTGCTAAGGCGCCACTGAATTGTAGTCTGACACTTCGGTACCACTTAAGCGCTGACCCCGAGAGTTGACACTAGCTCTCTCCTGAAAAAAAAGAGAAGGATATAATAACCTTAAATTTTAAAGGTGTGGACCGGTAAGCCAGCGGAAGGCCTCTGCCAGATGACCAAAAGGTCCAGCGGTGGGTCATCAGCTGACTAAGACCCACATCAGGAAACATTTGTCCTGTTTCCTTCTGACAAATCTTACCTAACCTAACCCTCCTGAGGTTGATGTTAGGGTCTTGAACACACCAGAAGTTATCTTGTGTGTTATCACCTTATCTGATATAACCTTATCTGTTACTTTTGTTATCGGCGACCATCTACCTGATACCTGATGAAACCGAATGTTTCATGTCCTGTGAATTTATGTATATATCATAAACTGGATCAGTACCTGCAACTAGTGTCAGATCAACCAGGTTGTGATGGTATACAGGCCTGCGGGCCCTGGACTTCAGAAGCAGCCTGGGCTGCGATGGTAGAAAACCCTTCGAAACCGATCACGGGTATCGTTGTATAGGACAGCAGTCTTGTTACATGTCTAGAGACTGAACCACTGGTACTGCCTGGAGTGTGTGCAGAGGGTCAGCGCCACATCTGCCCTGTCCCCGACTAGGCCTCCCGGTGGATGGCCTGATCAACCAGGTTGTTGGTGCTAGCCGTACGAAGTCTAAGTACCATAGCCCTGAGAAACTTATCCTTCTTGAAGACAGCCAGGGATCTGTTGATAAGTGTGAAGAGAGGACGTTGAAAAGTCTTGGTCCCTACACATTTTTTTTAGTTTTCCCTCAGCTTACTAATTGCAACCCTGACTCACGGAGTCGTAATAACACCATTGTAAACAAACCACGAAATGTGTGGGATTTGAATTCATGACAAGTGAGTCCTAAAATTCACAGGCCAGTGCGTCAACCACTGGGCCACCTGGCTCTAATAACATTCATCCAACTACCTTTGATATACCTTTGAGTTTTGAGTCTTTCTACTCCCGGAGCCCGTTCATGGGCCAGGCTCCTCTGGTGCTAGCCTGGTCAATCAGACTGTTGCTGTTGGTGGCCCAAAGCTCCCACATATTCATCACAGCCTGGTTGATCTGGCAGCTGGTGAAGATGCTTGTCCAGTTTCCTCTTGAAGGCTTCTACACTTGTTCCAGCAGTGTTTCTGATATCTTCTGGTAAAATGTTGAATAACCCAGGGCCACAGATGTGCCCACCACACCTTCTTTTCACTGGGTTTATTTTGCACCTACTCCCATATCTCTCGCTCCAGGTATATATTATCATGTATATTTCTCTCCTCCACTCCAATGAGTATATATTCAAGACTTTAAGGCGTTTCCAGTAATTTAAATGCTTTACTGGCTCTGTATGTGCCGTAAACGATCTCTGTATTTGTTCCAGCTTTGATATTTCTCCAGCCCTGAGCGGGGCCGTCAACAACGAGCAATATTCCAAATGAGGGAGCACTAGCGATTTGAAAGCGTCACCAATGGCATTATTTCCCATTTTTGAAGGTTCTCATTACCTACCCCGTCATACATCATAGGGAGGTTAGCATGGGCAAGCACCAGACGAGCCTGGCCCATGGCCGGGCTCAGAGAGTAGATACTCTCGAAACTCTTCAAAGGTATATCAAAGGTATATCAAAGGGCCACACTGTGACCACAAATGTAGGTTTGTATGGATGAATCCCACACCGGCGTGGCTGTGGCGAACTCTAGCTTGTCCATCTGGTCGAGAGGTTAACACACTGGCCTGTGAGTTTTAGGATTCACTTACCATGGGTTCAAACCCCATCTGTTCAGTGGCTGGTTTGCAGTCGTGTTATTATGATTTCGTGAGTCATGATGTCGATTTTGAAGGGACTTGAGCTAGAGTTCGCCACAGCCATGCTTATGTAAGATTCGTCAGTAAAAACCTGCATTTCTGGTCACAGTGGTGGTCCATACTAACTTCTCTATGGTACATAGAAATATACCTATTTGGATGAATCTTATTAGAGACAGCTGACCAAGTGGTTAACACAGTCCTGTGTATTTTAGGATTAACTTACTGTGGGTTCAAATTCCACCCGTTCCGTGGTTTCATTTCATGCCTGCTTTTCACTAGGTGTATTTTGCATCGTCTGCCGAACCTCTTACTTTCATGGGGAACGATTTGTGTGAGATTTTGGATCAGTTTTTGTCAACTTTTCCATGTGTAGATTAAAATGTACTTCTCTCGAGTACATTCCAAGGATTACATACAGTCGAGGGACTTAAAGCGGTATTCCAACCTACAGAGAACAAGTAACCTGAAGAGTGGCATTGGCTTGGCATCTCTGTATCTCAGCCTATCATTTTTCTTGCGGTTGTGATAATGTGATAGGTGAGAGCTGACATAATCACTTCCAGGTCTCTCAAATTAAGTGAGACCTGGGAGTGATTTAAGTTTATTTTATACTCCATTCCAGTCTTAATTTTTTAATGTTTCCATAACTAGCGTTGGAATTTCTGGTGGCTACTTAGGATGGGTGTAAAGTGTAATATGCCACGGCCACCAGGCTACGGTGGCCCGTGGCCTGGTGGCAAAAACACTCGTTTCACACGCTGAGGTTCCGGATTTGATTCCCGGCGAGGGTAGAAACATTGGGACTCGAATTCCAAACCAATGAATGGAAAAGCTGATTGATGATATATGCAAAGTCTTTTCAGAATGTTTCCTACTAAGCACAGAAGGAATTAGTTAATAGAACTGGAAAGTAGAAGTCTTTAAAGATGTAAAAGGATTACTGAATTTGCATAATAACCAGCAAATATCTCGAGAAAGAAAGGAAAATCTAAGCTGAAAAATTAGATACCGAGCAGCAGACACTAAAGCTTTCATACTAGACGGAAGCACACAATGAACGAAAAGTAATTCAAGAAACTTTTAAAAAAAATATCGAAAATAAATTTTATCGTATGCAAAATCCAAGTGAAGAATCTTCAAGTATTGATCCTCTCAAAGTATATTCATGCATAGATAACAAAGAAATTAGCGACATCTTGAAAAAACAGTATGAATCGGTGTTCCGAAGTCCTATCGATGCCATGAGATTTGAAGATTAATATATATTTTTTGTTAATTCAACCTGTATTTTACATTATATATCTGACGTGGGCACAAATCTTCCAGATTTCGAATGGGAAATAAACATGTCCACATACTCAGTATTTGTACGAGGAGTTAGCAAGTAGGTTGTGGTGATCTCTGTGTCAAGATTCCATGATGTTGCTGTCTGACAAGATTGATATTGGTATTGAATACCAACTTGTCAGACACAGCAATATTATGGAATCTTGATACAGAGGACATCACAAATTACTTTCTAACTCCTGGCCCATCTCTTGGGTATGACCTACTTCCACTTGGGAGTTCCTCTTACCAGTGACAATACCTTTGTCATCTGCACGTCCTCTTGACTCCAATATAAAAGCACCAGTCTTCCTGCCTGTGCTTCAGAGTCTTCTAGACTAGGGTGCTCATCACCTGCTCTTAGGCCGAGGGATTGACCACCTCATCTTCCACTATCTATTGTATCTATTTCTATTATGTCCATGTACTGATAAAGCCACTGGATGGCGAGACGTTTCTAAGTAAAGATACCCAGATGTTGCACTTGTGTGAATACCACTGATATACAACTTATTAAAGCTTTATTTCTCTTAAAAGCAAAAAAATAAAAAATCTTGACCTCGTCTAGAGGTCACACTGACCTATAGGAAATCAAATGATACGAAAAAGTAACTAAAAATGATGGGTATATTATTTACACCAGTCACTATGCATATTTTTCTTGCTCTTCCGTGAGAACTTTAACTGCTGAACATTTTTTCCACTATATTTACTTGGGACTTGTTGGCAAAAAATTTTTTACACAATGTAAACATTTATCTACATTTATTGTAGATAATATATCATTCTTCATTGTTACTTAAATGTTTCGTCATATACGCTCCTAGATCAGTGTGACGCAGACCTCGTTGCTCTGGAAGACAAGCTGACCTTTGATATACCTTTAATGAGTTCCGAGAGTCTTTTTACTCCCGGAGCCCGGCCATGGGCCAGGCTGGTCTGGTGCTATCCTGGTCAATCAGGCTGTTCCTGCTGGTGGCCTGCTGACCCACATACCCATCACAGCCTGGATGTTCTGGCACCTAGTGAAGATATTTGTCCAGTTTCCTCGTGAAGACTTCTACACTTGTCCCAGCAGTGTTTGATATCTTCTGGCAAGATGTTGAATAATCTGGGGCCATGGATGTTATATAATGTTTCCTTATTGTGCCCACCTCACCTCTGCTTTTTACTGGGTTTATTTTGCATTTCCTCCCGTATATCTTGCTCCAGTATGTTATGGCAGTGTGCAGATTTGGGACCAGGCCCTCGAGTACTTTCCAGGTATATATATTATCACGCATTTCTCTCTCCTCCGCTCCAGTGAGCACATAAATATTTAAGACTTTAAGACGTTCCCGATAATTTAAATGCTTTGACTTTATGCGGGCCGTAAACAATCTGTGTATTTGTTCTCGCTCTGATATTTATCCTGCCTTGAATGGGGCCTCAACACTGAACAATATTCAAATGAGGGAGCACTAGCGATTTGAAAAGTGTCACCATTGGCGTTATTTACTGTGTTTTGAAGGTTCTAATTTCCCACCCCGCTATCCTCCTGGCTGTCGTGACCTTTGTCTTATTGTGTTCTTTGAGAGAAAGGTCAGCTGACATAATTATTCTCAAGTCTTACACGTGTTCCTTAAGTTTTATTTGACGATACTCTTGAGTTTTGTATACAGTGTTCCTTTTCAGTTCTTCATTCTTTCTATACCTAAGCAGCTGGAACTCATCACCTTTGTACATCATATTCTCCAGCTAAGTACTGATGTAGTGTACATTGACTTTACAAAAGCATAATACAAACGCGACCAGAGTGTGATGCCGCACAAAATGTGTGCAAACGGAATAACTGGTAAAATGGACAGATGGATATTTAACTTCTCAACAAATAGAACCCAGAGTGAAGTCGGAGGCTGCCGCAGTGAAAAATAGTCTGTAATGGAGTACAGAACAAACTCAAATAATTCATAAGAGCAAAAGTCCCATGTGCGAGACTTAGGAGTAATGATGGAAGATCTCACATTCAAGAATCAAAACATTGCCATTGCTATTATAAGCTGGATAACTAAAACTTTAAAGACAGATGTTACGACAATGATAATACCCTGTCACTTGTTCTCGCCAGGCTGGAATACTGCTCTATACTAACTGCCACCTTCAAGGCAGAAGAGGTTGTTGAACTGGAAAACGTACAAAGAACTTTCACTGCTCGTATGCACTTAAGCATCTGAACTACTGGGAATGCTTGAAGTCCCTTAAACTTTACTCCTTGAAACGTAGGCGAGAAAGGTACATAATTCACACCTGGGAAATTCTGGAGGGACTGGTACCACTTGAATGTTGAAATCACCCCACATGACAGCAAGAGGCTTGACAAACGGTGCAAATTCTTCCACTAAAACACCTTTCATAAAGGGAATTACCAACAAACCTGGCTGTCTTCAAGAGGGAACTGGACGACTCCCAAAAATCAGTGCCTGACTGGCTTTGACCAGGCGGGCTATGGTTTGTATGTTGGCCTGCTTACGGCCAACAGTAACAGCCAGGGTGAACAGACCTTGATCCTCCATTAGGACGGGTTTGAGACTGGGTCGTGAGGCTGACTCGGGAAGCGTTTTTCAGGTATCCTTCGGAGATGTGGTATATCATAGCGTGGAACTACTACTCACCTTCCTTAGGAGGGGAGAGTAGCCCTTGAAGGGGCTCTTCGAAGGAGCTGGAGCTATCCTTCCCTTCGATCAAACCTGATTATCCCTCTAATTCCTAGGCACTATATAACCCCTTGCAGCTATGATAATAACAGGGTTATGATCCTTACGCACAAGACAAGCGTCATGCCAGTCACTAAAAACTTCGAATATTGCCCGACATCCCAAAAGAGTCAGCAAAATAATTTCGAAATCTGTAGATCAGTGCCACTTAGGTCACGTGTCAAAATCTTTAAAAGTATTAAGCAGACTGTTTAACATTGGGAATCGAAACAGTTGCACAACCCAGGGCATCAGAGATTTAAAGGAAGTCGCTGATGCCTCTTGCAATTGCTGGAATAGTACATTTTTCAAGTGCGCTGGAAGATGAACATAATACCTGTGTGATATAGACTTCGCAAAGCATTTCGACAAGTGTGATAATGTAATTGGATATAAAATTCGCTAAAGAAAAAATCAGAGAAGCAAGCAGATTTATCTACAACTTAATTGTGTACAATAGTCCCATACCATTTCGGTGAAACACCTGAATTATTGTGAATGTCTGAAATCCATTGACCTGTACTCACGGGAATGGGTAAGGAAGATGCATTACAATTTACATATGGAAAATTCTCCAGTTGTTTCCAAATCTGTACACCGAAATTGCTCCCTCAATAAGTAAGAATCTGTAGTTCAGTTCCTTTTGTTTGTTCCTGTATTTGAATGTGGAGGACCTTGTTAGCATTTTTTTCTAGATTAATGGCAGCTGGTGTGATTCTATTGACGTGTTAAAAGATTCTCATCAGGTTAATTCCATCAGCAATTTTAGTACCCATGGAGAAGATGCCAGGTCTATTTGCTTTGGAACTGTGTACCAAATAATTCATCACAACCTCATCCAACTCAATCGTCTCTCCAAGGAGCGTAAGTGCGCGTTGGTTTCTTGTAGTGTGCAGTAGGTGTGAAAGTTGCACAAATATATGGAGGTAGGGGGTGATGTGGCTGCTGCATCCGGCGCTACCAGTTGTGGCTCCTGGGAGCCACAACTGGTAGCGACAGCCTGGCCGGCGCCCCCACCTCATAACTTAATGCTGCCATTATTTGTGTTTCTCTCTGTCCCTCCCTGTCTCTCTCCGTCCCTCCCTGTCTCTCTCCGTCCCTCCCTGTCTCTCTCCGTCCCTCCCTGTCTCTCTCCCTCCCTCCCTGTCTCTCCCTCCCTCCCTGTCTCTCTCCCTCCCTGTCTCTGTCCCTCCATGTCTCTCTCTGTCCCTCCCTGTCTCTGTCTCTCTGTCCCTCCCTGTCTCTGTCCCTCCCTGTCTCTCTCTATCCCTCCCTGTCTCTCTCTGTCCCTCCCTGTCTCTCTCTGTCCCTCCCTGTCTCTCTCTGTCCCTCCCTGTCTCTCTCTCTGTCCCTCCCTGTCTCTCTCTCTCTGTCCCTCCCTGTCTCTCTCTCTGTCCCTCCCTGTTTCTCTCTGTCCCTCCCTGTCTCTCTCTCTGTCCCTCCCTGTCTCTCTCTCTCTGTCCCTCCCTGTCTCTCTCCCTCCCTCCTTGTCTCTCTCCCTCCCTGTCCCCCTCTGTCTCGCTCATACCTTGAGTTTCGAGAGTCTTCCTACTCCCGGAGCCCGAACCTGGGGCAGGCTGGTCTGGTGCTAACCTGGTCAGTCAGGTTGTTGCTGCTGAAGGTCCTCTACCCCACATATCCATCACAGCCTGGTTGATCTGGTACCTGGTGAAGATACTTGTCTAATTTCCTCTTGAAGACTTCTACACTTGTTCCAGCAGTGTTTCTGATATCTTCTGGTAAAATGATGAATAATCTGGGACCACGAATGTTGATATGGTGTCCCCTTATTGTTCCCACCACACCCCTGATTTCACTGTGTTTATTTTGTACTTCCTCCCATCTCTCTCTTCCCAGTATGTTATGGTAGTGTGCAGATTTGGGACCAGGCCCTCGAGTACTTTCCAGGCATATATTATCGTGTATCTCTTTCTCTCTCATCTCCGGGCCGTAAACGATCTCTGTATTTGTTCCAGCTCTGATATTTCTCCAGCCCTGAACGGGGCCGTCAACACTGAACAATATTCCATATGAGGGAGCACTAGCAATTTGAAAAGTGTCACCGTCGGCATTATTTCCCTTGTTTTGAAAGTTCTCAATACCCACCCCGTCATCCTACTGGCTGTCTTGACCTTTGTCTTGTGTTCTTTGAACGAAAGGTCAGCTGACATAATTATTCCCAAGTCTTTCACGTATTCCTTTCGTTCTATTGGACGATCCTCTTGAGTTTAGAATAGTTTTCCTTTTGAGTATATCATTCTTTCCATACCTAAGCAGTTGGAACTTATCACCACTGAACATCATGTTCATTGCCCACTGGAAAACACTGCTATATCGTTCTGTAATTTTTCATTGTCTTCTACCGAAGTGACTTTCATGCTTATTTTAGTGTCATTGCAAATGATGATACAAAACTGTGACGGATGTTTATATCTCTGTCTGCTATGAGGATGAGAAACAGCAGAGGTGCCATGACAGTGCCTTGGGGAACTGAGCCTTTTACCTCGCTGATGCTGGATTTTACTCTTGTTTACTAGTACTTTGTGTTAGAAACCTGAAAATTCATCTGCCTACCTTCCACGTAATACCTATGGCCCTCATTTTGTGTGCAATCACCCCATGATCACATTTGTCAAATGCCTTTGGAAGGTCTATGTATCACATCTGCATTTTGGTCGTCTTCCAACCCCTCCGTAATTCTGCCTGCTGTGACAGGCATGATCGTCCTGCTCGAAAACCATGCTGGTTTGGGTTATGCCGGTTGTGCTGTTCCATGAAGTTTGTATTCTGCAGTCTCATCACTCTTTCGAAGATTCATGATGTGGGAAGTTAGTGCGGCTGGTCTGTAATTTTTAGCTAGTGCTCTACTACCTCCCTGATGCAAAGGAGCTATTCTGCACTCTTTAAACTCTGGTATTTCACACGTCTAGACACACTCTCCAGAGAATACTGAGGGCTCTTGCTAGTGGGACTTTGCACTTTTTTATAAATAAAGCATTATAGGGTTAGGTTAAGTGTTCCTACCTTAATTTACAAGTTAAGAATTATTACCAACCTCAGCTCATTTCAAAATCTGTTTATTGTTATGACTTATACAAATAGGAGATAGGGTAAAGTTGGAGCTATCAACGTGCCAGCAATTTCATTTAGTCAGCTGACTTTATTTCATCGATGTTATTATGCTGTACGAATATGTTCCAGACTCAAGTCATCCTAGAAATAAATGGTCTCAGATGAAGGGATGTTGAAAAGGGCACAGCTAGAGTGTAGTTGTTTTCTGCCCATCTTGTGTAGAAGCTCTTTTCGCTGACCCCGAAATGGTGCCAAGTGTGGAACCTTTTGTCTTGTACATAACAGTAAGCCCACCCGCATCCCTCCGGTGTTGAAAAGACTGCTGAAATGACAGACCTGTCCAGGTTGGGTCCAGACGAGGGGAGAGTCATCTTGCTCTGTTCTCTATTCTGTCAGGAAGTCGTAGATAAGGGATTGCCTGCCTGGGGGCAAACAATCCAAAAACATGGAGCATGCTCATGGTATGAGCGCACTTGTGCCTCATACTATATTTTGCAGCCTCTATTATGGAGCTGATGTGAGATGCGTCTAAAGTGTTGTAGGTTTACTAGTCGCTTCGTTTGCACGATTTACTACGTGGTTCTTCACAGTTTGGAATAAAATTCACACCAAAGATATCAACCCCATCTTCGGGTTCCAGCACTCCTATTAATTTTTACCACTGCCCCAGCATTGCCATTGAAGAAAATGTAACCTGCCATTGTTTTTCCCAGGCTGATATAGCTGTAAGCTGGTGATTGATGTAATTGAGAGCAGCTGGCATTTCCTCTCTTAGATAAGTAAATGTCAGAATACAGTCATTTGCATATGCATGGGATTCCGGAATGAGTTGAAGGTCATTGAAGTAGACATTCTAAACACATTTTCCCATGGAACACTGGCACCAATATTAAGTCTTGTTTCTCTATCAAAATTGAGAACTAGGCTTGAAGATCTACCTTGAAGGTAGTACTCAGCCAGCAACTCCTAGTGTTTGCAGTTTTGCTATACTCGGTTGTTGCCTTACTTGGTTGAAAGCACCAGCAATGTCGACTGCCGCTACACAACTGATCTTGGATTCGCCCTGTGACTGGTGCCACATAGTGGTAATCAAAAAGTGCTGTCACCTGCCGTGAGATTATTGTCTGAAGAATCTTGTTAGTGATTGACAGGGGCGGCACTGGACTGTAGTTGCTGGTTTCCGCTCTTTTTGTGAACAGGGACTACATTTGCCCCTTTCCACAGAAGTTATTTACACTGTGCCAGGCAGTGCTGATGGATGGTGAGGCAGCTGGTTTGCACATCTCAGCAATCTTGGGCTTTCCTTATCTGGGCCCACTGCTTTTTCTTGATCCAGGGATTTCAGAAGATACACTTCATCCTGCCTAATTGTAGCAAAGGAGGTCAGGAACTTGGATCTTGGCTGCAGAATGGTCAGCAAATGGGTTAGCTTTCTCATGACTTCTAGTAGAGACGGTCCCATCCTGCCGATATAGAGGTGGAATAATTTCATCAGATGAATATCCTTGTCTGATCTTGGCCAAGAGCCATCAGGTTTTGGAGCCCACCCTACCTGATGCCAGTTTTCTTCTTGTGTCAGTTTCCCATCTAGAGATGGCCCTCTTTTGGACTTCTCCATTTTCCAACAGGCTTGCCTATGTAGGTTCCTGTTATAGATAGTAGGATGGCTCTTGTACTTTCTCCAAGCCTTGTACTTAGCTATAGCAGCCTCTCGACATTGAAACCCGAACCAAGGATGATCTGTAGGCTTCGTCACACACTGCAGGGATGGATGTGTGATAAGCAAGTGAAGGCGTTCACTTGGTTATCAACGTCATTATGGAGAAGAGCATTCCAATCGGAGGCGGCGAGCTTTGAACAAAGAGCGAGCGTATTTTCCCTTTCCCACAGCCAATTTGTACGTGTAGATTCTACACCTCGCTGTGTTGGAATCTTGAGTGTTGTAAAGATATCCTTGTGGTCAGATGATCTAACTTAACCAAGTGACTATGCCTTTAGATAAATCACTCGCTACTGCATCAAGGGATGAACCAGAAATATGAGTAAGGAAGTCAGTTTTTCATGTCAAGCACGGCAAGGAGTTCATCAAAATCACTCTGTATGAAAAGTTGGTTGGGGAAGGGGGCTTCCAGCAGCAACAGCCTGGTTGACCAGGCAAGCACCAGGCAAGCACCAGACGAGCCTAGCCCATGACCGGGCTTCGATAGTGAAACTCGAAAATCGTCACCAATGTTGACATAAGAATGTAGTTTAAAATACTGTCGAGGGTGAGGTATGGAAAAATCTGGAAGACGTTGTAGGGGACGGGGTTCACTAGTAGAAGCAAGAAGACAGGATTTGAGGAGTTTTGCAGCAAGCCTACGGGCCCATGGTAGGCAAGTTCCGCTGAAACCTAACCCTTCTCACCTGTTCCTAATATTAAGGAATGAAGTTGTAGGAGATGTCTTTTATACCAAGCTAGCGTTCTGTTGCTGTGTCTAACACGCATGTTGAAAATGGTATAAAATACCAGTAGTATTTAAGACTCCATTCTCATACTTCAGCTTCATATTCCAGACCATGGAGCTGAACTCTTCTTCAAGCTGAGAGACAGACCCCCCTTTGTAAATAATTTATACATAGACAAAAATGCTATAAAACGTTATTTTATTGCATTTTTTGACGATTCGAGGCATTTTCAAAGATTTTCTGATAAACTGTTTTTTTAGATAAAATATACCTATGAGTAAGCCTCCTCAAAAAAAATCATAAAATTTCGCTTACTTCTATGGGTCCTGTCACAACTGTCAAGAAAGTGTTTTAGCTCAGGGTTAAAGTTGGAATTAATGGTTCTATAAATGTAGATAGCAGAGTAGTAAGTATGGATGTTCTGGACAGTCCATTCTCTGTATTCGCCAACGCCTACCGTGTAGGCGAAAAGTTTCAACAATAAAGATACCCAACTGTTGCACGTGTGTAGTACTCTTCAACCTGTCTGTATTTTATACCATTAGATGTATGAAGGATATTGAAGAGTTATCCATTTATATTTACTGTATTACATATCTCATACAATGGTCAACGCACCCGTGCTTTTTATTGCATTGGCTGCCCGTCACATTCCTCATTCACGGAGTCGAGTGCTGAGAGTTTGTTTTATTCTCTGTTCCAATTTTTAATTCTCCAATTTTCATATTGTGAAGTAACCGAAATTTGTCTTTGCTGATCAATATATTATCTGAGGAAGCATCAACAGCAATAGGAACATCTTTAGCTCCAACAGGAGCAGTATTACTGCAAACAGGAATAGCGTCAACAGCAGCAAGGGCAGGATCAGCAGCTACAGTGCCAGAATGAACAGCAGTAATAGCAGTAATTTTGAGTAAATAGTTTAGAAAAACGACGAATTGATAAATAAGACAAGTGTAACATTTGGGTATCTTTATCATAGAAAAGTTTCGCCTGTCAGTGGTGGCTTCAGTCCACTGCAGGTAAAGGTGGAAGGTCAGGTAATCAGTTCCTGAAACTGGAGTCGATACATTCAGTCGATCAATCTTAATTAAAGTGCAGCATATTAGGTTAGGTAAGATTTGTCAGGAAACAGAAAGTGCTTCCTGACGCGGGTTCTAGTCGCATCATGACCCGCAACTGGAGCCTTTGGTCATCTGACCGAGGCCTTCCGCTGGCTTACCGGTCCATCCCTTTAAAATTTATGATTATAGTTACAACTATTTTTTATTTGCGAGATGGGGCTTGCAATTCAGGGCTGTGGAGTCTGCACATAAAACCTTCGACTCCAACTCCTTTATTTATGGCACTTCTGATTCCTTTAATTATATATCGATATAGGGAATAAGTTATAAATATACTAAGTATATATTTGCTAAATGGATTGCAAGCATGCAACATACAAGCTCATTAACCTATTAAAGCTTGTCTCTAAAAGCTATAGCTATGCCATTCTGACTTTTTATATTTTATTAAAGAAATTACGAACATTAAGTAACCTTATAGTTAAAGGACAAAACTTGAGAAATGAAAACAATGAGATTATATTTTTATAAAAAAAAATATCGAGTATAAAGTAATAGGATGTAAAAGAAAGAAACTATAAGAGAAAATTTGAGTCAGAAACATCTTTCTGTACTAGTTAAAAAATCTGAATTACATCCTTTGATATTACTAAAAAGAATTCAAAGTTAAAACTACAGAAAAAGTTTCAAGCAATTGAACACTTAAAACAATAAATAACCATTTTAAAAGAAATGAACTCAATTAGGTACATAAACTTCCTTTTGCAGATTAAAGTATTGTTTAATTTATTTGTTATTTAAATTTATTAGGAGTTGGAGTTAGTACACATTTTACCAACTCGACTCCAGTAACCTAAAATTTGTTCTGACTCCACATACTGCTGATAGATGAAGTGGTAGTTGGAGTCAGTGGTGAAACCCACTAGTGGAAGAACTTCATGGGTATAGGTTAGACCAAGTTTTTTAAAAATCCTTGCATCAAGATCTCAAGATGTTGCTGTGTCTGACAGGTTGAATAAATGGTTTAGGAGCAGAAATAGTAGCCATACCACAGTACGGATGGGGTTAGAACCCATGGCGTGACTCGTGAAACTCCAGTTCAGGCCGTAAACCACTGGGCCAGCTAGGTACAATAAGATTCATACATCTAGGTATATTTATACACCATAGGAGGAGGTTAGCATGGGCCGACTGTGACCACAAATGCAAGTTTTTAAATAGATGAATCTCCCTCCAGCGTCGCCCGGAGTTTTAACACTCGCCATGGGTTCCTACCCCCACCTGTACCCTGGTTTGTTTACAATCGTGTTATTACGATTCGTAAGTCAAGAGTAGAAGCCTTAGGAGCAAGAGTAGCAACCTCAGCAGGAGCAAGAGCAGCCTCAGCAGGAGCAAGAGTAGCAGCCTCAGCAGGAGCAAGAGCAGCCTCAGCAGGAGCAAGAGCAGCAGCCTCAGCAGGAGCAAGAGCAGCAGCCTCAGCAGGAGCAAGAGCAGCAGCCTCAGCAGGAGCAAGAGCAGCAGCCTCAGCAGGAGCAAGAGCAGCAGCCTCAGCAGGAGCAAGAGCAGCAGCCTCAGCAGGAGCAAGAGCAGCAGCCTCAGCAGGAGCAAGAGCAGCAGCCTCAGCAGGAGCAAGAGCAGCAGCCTCAGCAGGAGCAAGAGCAGCAGCCTCAGCAGGAGCAAGAGTAGCAGCCTCAGCAGGAGCAAGAGTAGCAGCCTCAGCAGGAGCAAGAGTAGCAGCCTCAGCAGGAGCAAGAGTAGCAGCCTCAGCAGGAGCAAGAGTAGCAGCCTCAGCAGGAGCAAGAGTAGCAGCCTCAGCAGGAGCAAGAGTAGCAGCCTCAGCAGGAGCAAGAGTAGCAGCCTCAGCAGGAGCAAGAGTAGCAGCCTCAGCAGGAGCAAGAGTAGCAGCCTCAGCAGGAGCAAGAGTAGCAGCCTCAGCAGGAGCAAGAGTAGCAGCCTCAGCAGGAGCAAGAGTAGCAGCCTCAGCAGGAGCAAGAGTAGCAGCCTCAGCAGGAGCAAGAGTAGCAGCCTCAGCAGGAGCAAGAGTAGCAGCCTCAGCAGGAGCAAGAGTAGCAGCCTCAGCAGGAGCAAGAGTAGCAGCCTCAGCAGGAGCAAGAGTAGCAGCCTCAGCAGGAGCAAGAGTAGCAGCCTCAGCAGGAGCAAGAGTAGCAGCCTCAGCAGGAGCAAGAGTAGCAGCCTCAGCAGGAGCAAGAGTAGCAGCCTCGGCAGGAGCAAGAGTAGCAGCCTCGGCAGGAGCAAGAGTAGCAGCCTCGGCAGGAGCAAGAGTAGCAGCCTCGGCAGGAGCAAGAGTAGCAGCCTCGGCAGGAGCAAGAGTAGCAGCCTCGGCAGGAGCAAGAGTAGCAGCCTCGGCAGGAGCAAGAGTAGCAGCCTCGGCAGGAGCAAGAGTAGCAGCCTCGGCAGGAGCAAGAGTAGCAGCCTCGGCAGGAGCAAGAGTAGCAGCCTCGGCAGGAGCAAGAGTAGCAGCCTCGGCAGGAGCAAGAGTAGCAGCCTCGGCAGGAGCAAGGTAGCAGCCTCGGCAGGAGCAAGAGTAGCAGCCTCGGCAGGAGCAAGAGTAGCAGCCTCGGCAGGAGCAAGAGTAGCAGCCTCGGCAGGAGCAAGAGTAGCAGCCTCGGCAGGAGCAAGAGTAGCAGCCTCGGCAGGAGCAAGAGTAGCAGCCTCGGCAGGAGCAAGAGTAGCAGCCTCGGCAGGAGCAAGAGTAGCAGCCTCGGCAGGAGCAAGAGTAGCAGCCTCGGCAGGAGCAAGAGTAGCAGCCTCGGCAGGAGCAAGAGTAGCAGCCTCGGCAGGAGCAAGGTAGCAGCCTCGGCAGGGCAAGAGTAGCAGCCTCGGCAGGAGCAAGGTAGCAGCCTCGGCAGGAGCAAGAGTAGCAGCCTCGGCAGGAGCAAGAGTAGCAGCCTCAGCAGGAGCAAGAGTAGCAGCCTCAGCAGGAGCAAGAGTAGCAGCCTCAGCAGGAGCAAGAGTAGCAGCCTCAGCAGGAGCAAGAGTAGCAGCCTCAGCAGGAGCAAGAGTAGCAGCCTCAGCAGGAGCAAGAGTAGCAGCCTCAGCAGGAGCAAGAGTAGCAGCCTCAGCAGGAGCAAGAGTAGCAGGCTCAGCAGGAGCAAGAGTAGCCTCAGCTCTCCTGTGTTTTTGTGGAACCTTTTTATCGTATATGAGATAAATTTACCATATTTATGAGGAAAGCCCATGTCAGATTTCAAGCTTATATGATAACTGCTTGTGAATGTTGTGTGTTGAATGTTGTGTGTTGAATGTTGTGTGTTGAATGTTGTGTGTTGAATGTTGTGTGTTGAATGTTGTGCGTTGAATGTTGTGCGTTGAATGTTGTGCGTTGAATGTTGTGCGGTGAATGTTGTGCGGTGAATGTTGTGCGGTGAATGTTGTGCGGTGAATGTTGTGCGGTGAATGTTCGGTGAAGGTGGTGTACTCACTGTTTAGTATTCTTTTTGTAGGTGTTGAGTCCCAACTCCTGGCCCTGCTTATGCTTCATCGACAGCTATTACTGGCTTTTGATTTTTTTTTTTAGCCTTACCTTTGATGTATATTTGATGAGTTTCGAGTTTTTCTTTCATTTTGGCCCTCGGCCAGGCTTGTCTGGTCAAACAGACTGTTGCTGCTGGTGGCCCGCTGACCCACATATCCCTCACAGCCTGGTGTTTGTGAGTGGTGAAGGTGGTTGAAGTATTGTGTGTTAGGTTCCTGATCAACCAGGATGGCTAGGCTTCCTGGTGACTAGCATCATCAGCCTGAGTGACCAGATAGTCCAGCTGAAATGCAAAATCCAGGCACAAGTATGTTAAGTTTTTTTTTTTTTCATTCCTGATGGCAAGTGTTGCCTTCAGTCTTGTCAAGATAGAAGCGAAGCATAAGAACACAAGAGTGGAAAAACACTGCGATAGGCCTTCTGGCCCATGCAAGGCATGTGCTTACCAAAACCAATCATACCCACTCACCCACTTCTCAAACTTTTCGGAAAGCTACCCACGCATTTACTTCAATATTTCGGGTACTAATCAAACCCAGCTCTTCTCGCTCATATATTTATCCAATCTGTTTGAAGTTTCCCAAGATGCGGGCTATTTTATTGAATTGTCTTATTTCCTCGAGCCAGTTCCTGTCTACCTGGGCTGTAATACCTACTTTGGGCGTCGTGTCGCTAGAAGAAGCAGCCTGACTAGGAACTTCTCGTTCCTTGGAATGGCCTCTGGAGCGTAGAACAGAGAGATAATACCACATACATGGAAGATGTATGAGATACTCGAGGGCCGGGTCCCAGCTCTACACACTATCATAATGATTTACTGGAGCGAGAGAGAGGGCAGGTGTAAAATAAATCCATTGAAAAACAGGGGCTCTACGGGTACACTTAGAGAATACTGTCAACATCCATGGCCCTAGACTTTTCATCCTGCTACCAGTAGATATCAGAAATATTACTGGCAAGTGCTAGATCACCTAGGCTGTGATGACTGTATGGACCAGCGGGTCGCTGTCAGCAACAGCGAGAAATGATATTGTGATACCGACAAGATGTGAAAAAGGGCACTTATGTATAGTTCAGGACATTTATTAAAGGAAACGTTTCGCCACGAGTGGCTTCAGACATTCCCTGACAGTCACGAGACAAGTACACGGAAGCTCATGGCTTCGTCCGAAAGGAAGAAGTCACGTCTTCCAAGGACTCAACCGAGGATTCGGATTTGGAAATGTGAAGTGCAGTTCTGGCGAAGAAGCTGCAAGACCACTCACTGGACTCGTCGGACAGCAATATAGTTGAAATCAGCCTGGTCAGTGAAATAGGTATGGATGAAGAAATGCCCATCTCAACCACAGAAATACCGTATAGCGAACGTTGGCACGATGTGTGATCTTCAAAGTACAAGGGTAAACAGTGTTTATAGATCAGTCAAGCTAAACCATCCGTAGGCAACAAATTCAGACTCGTCAACAAAGAACTCCATGACACCCCATATGCTGCTATATTTCACCCGGAGAGAAAATACGGTCTGAAGATATCAGTGTCCCCAAATCTGAAAGGAGAGTTTATTCTCACTCCCCGAAAGAGTCCAGTGAGGTACTGCAGAAGTGAAAGACCTAGAATCACCACTCGTTCTCGCAGAACTAAAATCCATAGAGCGGGTGACAAAAGGCACATTAATGCACTATCCGCTAGACACGCCTCTCGATGCAGTCCATAGTAACACAAACATCCTGAAAACTGAGCGGCTTCGAGCCAAGAAGGACGGCAACATACCTTATGAAGCAGGTCTTGATCCACCATAGAGGACCTCTTCCAGCTCAATTGGATCTCGGTTGCTGGGGAACATACCCGGTTAGGGTGTATAACCCAGAGCCTTTGAGGTGCTTCAGGTGCCAAGAGGTATGATCACCTCAGTGCCCGATGTCAATTTAAAGAAGTATACGGCATCTGCAGCGGATCTTACCCAACCAAGGACTGTTTGAGTAAACTGAAGAGAGGTGAAGCTACGGAACCTCGATGTCCTAACTGCGGCAAGAAACAAAATGCTCGGAACCTGCACTGCTCAGATAGGATCTGCCGTGTCAAGGCAGCATGGAAAACCCCAGTTGTTCAGCCTCCAACGCCAAATAGAGCCCTGACCACAACAGCAACCTCGTCCAGAAGAGGCTACAGTAACTAGGTATCCAGGGCCACTTCCCCGACCACAGCGAGGAAGCACAAGCGAAGGGGTAGCACCCATGCTCAGCCAACTGCCGATACTTCTGCTCAAGCTTCAAGCCAAACTCTATAGCCAGCGGGCCAAAATTATGCAGGAACTGACTACAGCCAATGCGTCAACCCTGCAACAAATATCAGGAAGGAAGCCAGACCTGAGGCCGAGTGGCTAGAATAGATATATCATAGGCCATTGGGGGTCGACGATCCCTGGAGTCAACAAACAATAGGTCATTCAGCACTAGGAGGGTTGTAGGCTCGATCCACTCTTCGCTAATCATGGTCCGATCTCTGGCAGTCAGACTTCTGGTGATAGATTTACAAAGATATACAAGTGAAGAGATGACAGAATATTGGTCACAAAGGTAGTGTGTCATTGGAACTTTAAATTAATAGCAGAATTGTGTATTGCAGAGCAAGACGTTGTTTAGCATGGGTAGTGGTTCAGGATCTGTGGTCTTGCAAGTCAGTAGTTTGTAAGTTGTCACTCCTATGTCACAGGTGAGCTTGGAAGGCACCCTCGGTGTGCAACTATCTAGTGGTAGTTACGTTGTGTAGATAAATGATTCAGAGAACCGACAGGTTGATAAATTAGACACATGTGTAGTACTTTGGTATCTTTACTGAGGAAACTTTTCGCCGCACAGTGGCTTCATCAGTCCTGTACAAAGAAGAATGGTAAATAAAGATCAGTTACGTTTTCCTGCCACATTCTATCTCGCAGGATGAATTTTATATTTGATGTAATCTGTCAGCCTGAGCTGGGAGACTTGAGTATGGCGATGAGGTTAATAATAATGATGCGGCAGACGAGGGAAAATGTTGCCCGAGAGAATGTACTTTTTTGTAATTAAGATCATTAGGTAAACAGGCAGTAGTCTTTTACACACATGACATTCCCACAGTACTGAATATTCTAAAACATTTTTTTCCCTAGAAGCGACACACAACAGTCTGATAATACACAAGTACCTATTTTTACTGCTTGGTGGACAGGCACAATGATGCTATTGGTCCAGGAAGTAGGAAGAATATAACAGATTATACAGTGCTGTTGTTAGCACTATAGTCTCAAGTTACATTGAGGGAGTTCTTCCAACTTCCTGGACCAATAGTCTCATTGTGCCTATCCCTGAACCCCAACAGCCTGATACATTTAGACCGATCTCCTTAACTAGTTGTCTTTGTAAAACTTTTGAAAGAATGATACTTAACAGACTGTACTATAGAATCAGACACCAACTTTTCCCTCATCTCTATGGGTTCATGAAAGGTAAAAGTGTGCAGAATTGTATTTCCACCTTTCTCACTGCACACACCTCTACTAGTTTTACCACATTTCTTGATCTAAAATCTGCATTTGATATCGCAAACAGAACCGTTATACTACATGAACTAGCCAATATGAATATTGGTGGTAGCCTACTCTGCTGGATAATGGGATACCTCTCCTCTACCAAGACTTTAGAAGAGAGTAAAGAAATGTCCCTAGGTACACCGCAGGGAGGAGTTCTCAGTCCCATGCTATTTAATGTTCTGATTAATGCTCTCCTGCCTCACCTAAACATACAGCTATAAGCTATGCTGATGAAATCATGATCCATACAACAGGGCTTAAGAAGATGAGTACCATTCTTATTGAAGTTCAAGCAATTTGTAATTGATTAGGCCTCATAATATCGTCCTCTAGAACAAAGATTGACAAACAAATGACATCCTCCACCCATCTATTTGCAGGGTGAAAACATTAGCTACGTTAAATGTTAGATAATTTGGTATATATGTACCCTTTAATAAATCCACCATACGCAAACTAAATAAGAAATGCAAAGATAGGCTAAATGCTCTCAAAGCTTTTGCTAGCTACAACCTCAACTACGGTGCTAATGTGAGAATCGTGAGAATGATGTACATAGCCTGTGTTAGGTCCTTAATTGACTATGTTGCTCCTATGTTGATATTAGCCAGAAAAAGTTCTCTCCAACCCTTGGAGTTAATGCAAAATGAATTTCTCAGAATTATTCTTGGCTGTCCCAAATCTACTAATTTTCTAAATATGAGGAAGGAGCTTGGTATTTCTAGTATCAGTGATAGTAGTATTGAGATTAACACTGTACTCGGCTTTAGAATGATAAGAAATGAACCAGACACTGTCACTGTGACTCTTACTGAATGTCTAGAAGTAAATACACACAGATCTAAATGGATTGTGAAAACATGGAATTATATTAAGTTTTATAACCAGCATGAACTGTATCACTGTAGACAACAAGAGCATTTCATCCCACCATTGAAGATGTGATCATTTAATATCACATACCTGCAAACCCTCACAAGAAGCTCATTGCTAGTAATCACTTCCTTAAATCACTTGTTAAAGCAACTGCTCAAGAAGAAATTTCTCGCCTAGCTGGTAGTAATAAGTTGTCACAAGTAAAGTTATATAAACTGATGGATCTAAACAGAGTCTTCTGGCAGGGCTGCATCTGCTCTTGTTGCCACCTCCTTAGTTAAGAATGATAATAAATTTGTTGAGTTAGGCATTAGAATTAACAACTGGGCGTCTACACTGCAAACTGAATTGTTTGCAATCCTAATGGCGCTAAAGCTAACTTATAGCTCGACTATCATCATTACTGATTCTATGTCATCATTGAAGTCTCTTGACTCATATAGTGACTCCAACAACATGCTCATTGGAGAAGCCAGGTATAGATACTCAAAAATCCGGGAAAAAGGGATTAATGTACAATTGCTATTGATTCCGTCACACATTGGATTACTCCTTCATTAGGAATAATATTAGGAAAGAAGTAAATAATGAAAATGAATGTTATAGGAATGCAGTTATAAGCGAGTAGATCTGTAACCCACTATGATAACATGAACATAGATAAGTATGTTTATGGAGCAACTTGCAATGTGAACAGACTGACTGATGTTGTAGTGACCAGGCTTAGGCTTGTTTACAAGTACTTCTGGCAGTTTGAGAGACACTCGTGATGATCAAACCAAATACAAATTATGTGGTCAGGCATATGGTCACTGTCTTGAACACTGTGTTTAATTGTTCACTTATTGAGGAATATAGAGATAGATAGTATAATAATCTATGTGACATGTCAAGATTTCTTAATGAAAATAAGATACCAGATATACTAAGCAAATTTCCTAAATTTGCTTGTAATAGATAAGTAAACTGTTGATATAAATACAAATGGACACCTGTTAACCCTTTTGGGGCCTAGTTCCTAGGCCTTTTGTGTATCCAAATGCTCTTGCGCTACTGTCCACAGGATTGATATGGGGTGCACAATGAACTAGCCACTTCGTTGGCAAAATCTAATCTGGGAATCGAACCCAGGACCTTGGGATAGTGGAATGTTCTCAGCATTGAAGTATGAGACATCCGTGAGAGTATGCAGCATGAGTGTGATGGAGGGTAGTATTCATTTAACCAAGGTTTGGTTTCCCGTCCATTATAACCTTTTATCGTGTTCATCCATCACTCTGCCGCCCCAGCAGTTTGTGTAGCCAGGGATGAACTAGGTGAGGGGGAATGGCAGATTGGGTGCTTACACATAACTTTTACCTCTCCCCTCTCTTGGTCAACATTATTCCTTTCCCGTTTGCCAAGAATGATGGTAAAACTGAATTAATTCCAGGCAGCAAGTTGCGTTGTCAGTAGGCAGTGGCGGGGATGGGTGGGGTGAGCTTATGTAATGGCTCTGTTTGAAGGTAGAGTTTGCTGTCTTAGCTTATAAAGCAACAACCGTTTAGCATGGCAATGCAAATTCATTATTTCAATAATTCAGCAAACCTCAAGCTGAACATAAAACAATTTTTCGTTTATGTAAAATAATACGTGTTAAATTTAGGCTACCCTTAAATAGGCTTTTTATCATTAACCTGAAATATGATATTAATTTTAGCAAGTTTACGATAAGTTTGCGTGAGTTTTTTTTTTATCCGAGAACGTTTATTTAGAGCATTTTTTTCGGAATAACTCTGCCTACAAAACATGACATAATTTTATAAAGCTGGGCTACAAGTTTGGGCACTGCGTGATGCAGAGGCGTGTCAATATTGTGCGTACCACAAGTTGATTTATTCTAAAAGTTCGCGGTAATTTTGCAGCTGTAACAATGTTTTATTCATGTAGTGTTGAGAACTGGCACGTTGCCACCCCCTTCCCCTCCCCTACCCCTCCACACTGGTTTTGCCAGTTTTAATTTTGGACATGTGTACTGTCCATGTGTGATTAGCGTCTAAACCGAGAGTATAGTGTACACTATGAGTAAAACTGAATATATTGTAAACCGAGTAGTGTAAAAATGTGAGTATAGTGTAGGACTGTAGGCTATGTGAGTAAAACAGTGTGAGCACCGTATAAATTATACGAGCACTGTGTAAAAGATGTGAGCACCATATAGTGTCAGCATAGTGCACTCTCTTGTGTCAACTATGTGACTACTCCGTAACTTTCATTTCTAATATATAATATAATTTAAATTAGATTATTTTTCACACTGGTACAAAATAATTGTTTATCCCAAATAGTCTGGCCTGCTCTGGTAACAGGTTGTGGGTGTAATGGCCTCCGGAATTGACAACCGGGTTAGACTAATTAATGGTAGGTAGGTGGCGAGTGATAAGGCCAGCAAGTCTGGTCAAGGACTCTGCGCCGATTGCATCCCTGAATCATCAACCGGTAGTTAACAGTTAAAGTATTCGAGCCTTAAGTTAATTTGTTTTCAATTGATGATTCCGGAAATCATTGGCCCCGCGGCCCGGTCTCGGTCCGGGTTTCCTGGTTTGAAGTCTGGTCAGTCAGACTGAAAAATGGTATGGTGATACTGACAAGATGTGGAAAAACACAAGTACTTAAGTACAGTTCCGGAGATGTATTAAAGGAAACGTTTCGCCACGAGTGGCTTCTTAGGACTAAATAAACCAATCGTGGCAAAACGTTACCTCTAATGCATATCTTGAATTGTACGTGTGTTTTTTCACACCGTTGCTAAAGTTTGGAGAACTCCCCAACACTAGGTCCCTTGAAAATGGTGGTGAGGTTTGTGCCTAGTTGTAATGTACCTCTTCTGAGGCGCCACTATTATCACATGGTGTTTGCCTCACTAGGAGACCAACATCCCTTTCAGCATAAATGGAAGTTTTCCCCCTCGTCAAAATTTGTTGACACGTGCAGGTTGGTTGTAAGTAATTTAGGCATGGTTTAATAGGTGTAAAAACATATCTAGTACACTAGCTTTCTTTTAAATATTTTAAAACATTTTAATGATTTTAATTGGTATAAAATATTTTATTTTGCACGGAAATTAACTTACCTGCATAATTATGATTGACTGGATTCAGGTTTTTTTCTACTCCGCAGCCCGACCTGAGGTCAGGCTAATTTGTTATAATTTGTGATTATATAATTTATATTCGGTAAGTTCGGAATTTTTTTTAGCAGTTATATAGTTTAAATGCAGGCTTGCTTGTTTTGCAAAGGTCTCGTTGCTTTATCCAAACTCAGCAAGTTATTGTTAATAAAATGACTATGAAGCATGATGTAAGTGAAGCATCAGTTTGATAATACTGATCGAGAGCTTTTAGACTTTCCCGTTAGTTTACGTATAAGAATGACTGCTGACAGTGAATGATCTTGATGTGTGTACATCATTAGATATTATCTCTGCTGGTTAGGAGGAATACTTGGGCTTCACACAAATATAAATGTATACTAAGTCAATCTCAGGTGCTATTTAACTTGTATTACATTCATTTTTTCCTCTGATGCTGGGTCACCTTAACATGGTTTGAACAGCTCCAGTGTCTGACTGGACTTAACCTGTTTACCTGAAGTTTACTTGAAGATGACTTCGAGAGGTCAACGCCCCCGCTGTCCGGTCCAGGATCAGATCTCCCATTGATCAATCAGGCTGGTGCTGCTAGTCAGACATTCTAACGTAGGCACCCTAGCTTGGTGACCAGGAACAGATAAAAGAATATATGAAGTTAGCAGTTAAAGACAGTCAGGATGTTATGGTAATAACCGTTATGGATGAAGGGAGGTCGTTGAAAATCCTTTTTACTATTTTTTTCTCTTTCTGCAGAGTGTTGCAAGTTTTGTTGCTGTGCTAGTGATTTCTGCATGCAAATTTGGTGTCAAACCCTCTAGAATTTTCCAAGTGTAAATTATAATTTTGTTCATTGTTTTTCTCACCAGGAGTACACTAAGAGGGGCTTAGTGTTCCCAGTAATTTTTATACTTCACTGGATTGATATGTGCAATGAATATTTTGTACATTTTGAAAATATGCTAATTTCATCAACTTTGAAAGGAACTTTTAGTGAACAGTAACAAAGAAGTGACATAGGGAATCACTTTTAGTTTGACATCTCCTGCTTTAAAGATTGTTTATGTTGCTTATCATTTTCCTTGCTGTTATAATACTGTTGTGATACTTGAATATATCTTGTCATCGTTGTTTCTAAGCCCCTCACATTAATCTCCTCTTCTATTGACTTATTTGACTTGATTTAATAGTCCATTACAGTTATTTCCTCAATTTTTCTATAGCGGAGTTACTGAAATCTGTCCTTATTGAGCATAATATTGCCAGCGTCCTGCCTGAAGGATACATGAAGGACGTTTCGGAGGGTCAGTGCCCCTGCGGCCCTGTCCCAGGCCAGGCCTAGTGGAGGATCTGGGCTTAATCAACTAGGCTGTTACTGCTGGTCACACGCAATCCTACATACGAACCACTTGGTTTATATCAGTTTGAAGGTTTTTGCCCTTATTGGATGCTAAGATGCTGTGGTTTGTCTGTCAGAAATGAGCATGAGAGAGAGACTTGTGTAGAGTACTGTGCGTTTGAGAACAGCTTTACACTGTGCCAGCCTCTGAATTTACGTTGTTCACAATTACTCTTTGTGTTGGGTTTATTACATATTTAAATGTCCATCTGTTCACTTTTAAAATTATTCACTTCATTCATTTTGTGCACTATTACATCATGGTCACACTATTACATCATGGTCACACTATTACATCATGGTCACACTATTACATCATGGTCACACTATTACATCATGGTCACACTTTTCACATGCTATTACATCATGGTCACACTATTACATCATGGTCACACTATTACATCATGGTCACACTATTACATCATGGTCACACTATTACATCATGGTCACACTATTACATCATGGTCACACTATTACATCATGGTCACACTATTACATCATGGTCACACTATTACATCATGGTCACACTATTACATCATGGTCACACTATTACATCATGGTCACACTATTACATCATGGTCACACTATTACATCATGGTCACACTATTACATCATGGTCACACTATTACATCATGGTCACACTTCTCCAAGGCTGAGTTTACTACATGTGTTGTTTGTCTTCCAGTTCATCCAAGGCCATGTCATTGATCCAGCAGTTGAGAAAGGCAGGAGCGGCCTGCTCTAAACCTGTATGGAAATGGGGGCTGTGGAATTGTTTTAAATCCATGTGCTTAGCATTTGATCCTGAATAGGGAACGCTCCTTCGGAGCAATACGATAGATAACGCCGGGTAAAATCCACTCCTTTTCAGGGGGAAAAAATCGAACACTTCTAATTCAAATTTATTAGTGAAAATTCCTGTACATATAATGACACCAATTATTAACAAGACTGAAAGATGTTCTTTTGAAAATAATGACTGTCATTGGCTTGGTAAATATTTCAGAAAATCAACTGATACTTTAGTTGAAAAAAATGCAGGCGGACTAAAAGAACCAATCTGATATTCAAACAGTGTTTATGGTTGTCCAGCAGAGGATGGCCAGCCATCAGGTATCTGTGCGCCAGAACAGAAGAAAGTACTCATGAAAATATAATAATAAAATATTGTAATATTAGCCCACCACAATACAAATTACCAAACCAAACCCAACATGTATATTTGTGAGTATACATAATGCATACTAAAATATGTAGGTAACAGGCAGTGCTGTGTAAAATATAGGCATAGAAAGGTAATTCCGGGTAAAATCCACTGGAAGACCTACTGTAAACAACCATAATGTGTAGCGCCTTACACACCCAGCCTCTGACATATCTGGACAATTGATTACTCTACTGGGAGACTCAAGGGGCTGCCTTTGCAGGAACCTAATAAACATTGCAATATTTTCAAGGTGGCTGGGTAAATTTTAGCTGGTGTTACCTATGTAGGGTACTTGAAAAATCCGTGTAAACATATCCACGTTTTGGTTTCTTTTGAAATCATAGTGACGTTCATGATACGTGATGTTAGTGCTACTGGTCAATATTTTGTTTTTAGTTAAAGCTCTGTTGATTCCCACGTAAAGACGGGCTACGTATGTTTTGAAGTCATTGGAATTTCACTTAAGTCTAAGCCGCTCCTCTAAAGGACACTTGTACTCGTGCTAATGGTACTTAACATTTCTTTTCAAATACCGAATAAAAAGAGTCAGGCCCAGATGTTAAGTGCATGGGAGAGTTAGCAAATAAATTTCTTGAGTCTTCAGTTCTCATGGTGTCGATCGAATTGCACATGATTTATACAGTTATTTCAAGAGTTCGCACGTTTCACTTCTGCCATCTGTGTACAAATCTCTCTCCAGTTGAGGTTCAATACTGGAAGAGGTTTTGACTCTGATTTTGCATGTGTGAAAACACTGAAAAATTGCAGGAAGACATTAGCAGGGTTTTCCAGTGGGCAGTGGAGAACAACATGACGTTCATTGGTGATAAGTTCCAGCTGCTTAGATATGGAAAGAATAAACTCAAAAGGATCACCAAATAGAACGAAATAAACATGTGAAAGACCTGCGAGCAATTATGTCGGCTGGCATTTTTCAAAGAGCACAATAAGGCAAATGTCATGACAGCCAGGAAAAAGATGGCGTGGGTAGTGAGAACATTCAGAACAAGGGAAATAATACCATTGGTGACAGTTTTCAGATCGTTTAAACTCTCTCATTTGGAGCAATGTTCATTGTCGACGGCCCCGTTCAGGGCAGAAGAGAGAGAAGAGCTTTGATAGATAGAGAGATCGTTTACGGCCCAGAGAGAGCCAATAAAGCATTTAAATTACTGAGAACGCCTAAATATGTACTCACTGGAGCGGAGGAGAGGGAGATGCATAATAATATATACCTGTAAAGTACTTGAGAACCTTGTCCCAATTTTGCACACTGCCATAACATACTGCAGCGAGAGATATGGAAGGAAGTTTATGAAAATCAGGGGTGTCGTGGGCACTATAAGGGAACACTATATCAACGGCCGTGGCCCCAGAGTATTTATCATCTTACCAGAAGATACCAAAAACACTGCTGGGACAAGTGTAGAGATCTTCAAGAAGAAACTGAGCAAGTATCTTCAATGTACCAGATTAACCAGGCTGTGATGGATATGTGAGCCGCTAGAAGTAACAGTCAGGTTGACCAGACAAACATCGGACGGGCCTGGCCCAAGGCTCGTTCCGGTTTTTGTACTCTCGTTCCGAGAGTACAAAAACTCTTGGAACTCATCAGAAGTAAAGATATGTAGAATTTTTCCCAATTTCCTGATAATTGTTCTCTGTGTTTTTTGTGATTGGTATGACTGCTTTAGTTTATGCTCGATATCTTCAATTTCTAAGTATAAGTTTTCGTTTCATTATTGATAAATTTACTGTTTTCAAGCAGTAAAGAAGTCTATTTTTTTTTCTTCTATAAGTTATTTTACACTCTCTCATCTCCTTTTAGTCGTCCTAAGTTGGATATATTTTAAATAGATCTTATTCGCTTCTGCATTCAGTTTTTCAGTGTGTTCTGATTAATTGTTCAGGATGTTTTTTGGTGAAAGGCTTGTTCATTTGTTTATTTCATCCCAAGCAGTTCTTAAACAGGGATGAAATAAACATCTTGGTTATCTAAACTCATGCATTGATAACAAACGCACGAGTTGACATTTGTTTGCATTTCTGTGAGGGTATGATAACAGTGAGATTGTTTGACTAGTTACTCATTGTGAAGATCATATCTAACATATTTAAATTTCTTGTAGTTTGTTATTCACTGGTTCAGTGCGTGCTTTTTGTAACCTTAGGAATTCCTTCGTATGTGCTTGTTGGGTTAAAGTCCCGGTAATATTTCTGATATAATATTGTTGTCTCCAATCTTCCATAAATAAATTCTTAAGGAGAAAAATTTTGGTGTACGATTTTCGAGGCAGTAATCTATCTGCACTGTGTTCATTCAATTTCTCTGCCGGTGCTGACGGTGGTTTTTATACAAGGATAATTAATAGTTTTTTTCTCGCTTTTATTGAAAGCACTTTTCCCTTTTAATTTTAACAGTGAAAAGCTGTTTTCTGGAGGCACAGTATTTGCTTCAAATTTGCTTATCAGTCTTATATCTGATATAGACCAGGACTTAAATCATATCATGGTAACATCGTTTGCTATGACACCAGAATCTCGATGAAAGTTGAACCCCTCGAAGACTCAGTTTATTGTGCACGTCATATCCATCTTCTGGACGATAGCGCAAGAGCATATGGATACTCAAAAGGTCTAGGAACTAGACCCCAAAAGGGTTAACAGGAGTAGGTCTGGATTTATATCTACAGTTCACGTATCTGTTACAAGCAAATTTAGGAAATTTGTTTAATATATCTGGTATCTTATTTTCATTAATAAGATATCTTGACATGTCACATAGATTATTATATTATCTCTATATTCCCCAGCAAGTGTTCAGTTAAGCACGTAGTGTTCAAGATTGCTACTGCAAAGAAAATAATACAGTGAATAAGTTAAACTTTCAATACAAGGGATGCTAAACAAACGATATTCTTTGTCACTTATTCTCTCCAGGCTGGATTACTGTTGTATACTAACTGCTTCCTTCAAGGGAGGCGAGATTGCTGAGCAGAGAACGTTCACTGAGGGTATACACTCAGTCAAACATTTAAAACTGCTGGGAATGCCAAAGTCCTGTCAGTGGTACTCCCGAAGGGATTGGTCCCAAACCTGCACACCTCATCACTCTGTGAGAAAGCAAGAGACTTGGAAGGACTGTCTGGCAATAAGAGCAAGGAGGCGGCGAGTACACTGAGAGTGAACTCGAAGAGTGTGTGAGATCTCCGACTCCTCAACGCTCTTCATCCGTGTATAAGGGAAATTGCTAACAAACTTGCTATCTTCAAGAAGAAACTGAAAAAGTTTCTTAAATTAGTTCCTAACCACCCAGTCTTTCACACTTCATCCCAACTCTGCCCACTGTGTTATCAGGTTATCAGACTATCAGAGGGCGTGGTGTGAGCTGGCCAACACTATCTTATCATGCTATCTCCTTTCCTCCCTGCTGCACCTGCTTGTGGCTAGATAACTGTGACTGCGGCCAATTTGGCTGATTATCTGGTTGGCTGGCTGGCTGGTTGTCTAGTTTTCTGGCTGGTTGACTCAATGGCTAGCTGGCTGGTTGGCTCAGTGGCTGGCTGGCTGGCTGGTTGTATGGTTGTCTGGCTGGTTGGCTGGCTGGCTAGTTGGTTCAGTGGCTAGCAAGCTGGTTGGCTAGCTGGCTTGCTTATAATCTGGGCATGCGGAGCAAACAACTGCGCTAGAGGCAGGTTTAAGTGCTTGTCAGACACGAGTTTGTTCTTAAATATTCGAGGGAGAGTGCTTAAGAAGCCTTAGATTCTTTATACAAATAGGTGCTCACAAGCATTTTTGTTTTTGTATAGATACTGCAAGTACTAAAGTACCCTACCAGATCTTCACTTTCACCATCAGTAAATTTGGATGTTAATGTTTACAAAAATTGTGGTCTAAAGCGTAATGAAGGCAGCAAATTGATAATGAGATTGGTAACAGTTTATGTTCAAAGTGCTGAAGAGAAACAGCGGTTTTAGTTATTTTCCTATCATAAAAATCAGTCAGATTATCTGAATTTTTTTTCCTCGAACCTCGAGCTGTTTTATATGATCTATTGGAATGTTAAAGTTACATTTTAACTTCGAAAGATTTGCTGGGGTCTTGATGAATGTCACTAATACCACTTGTAGTATCGTCTGTTAAGGGTGTTAAAATGTTGTTTCTTTATTAAATGAAAGATTTGAGAAAGCTAATTAAGTGGAGTGCTGTGCCACGAGGCACAGTACTCCACTTTTACACACTTGCCTTTAAGTGACACAATCCAGTGACATGTTATTGACATGTTGCAGCAACGGGTGTTTCCTCACTTTTTTTTTCGTGTATATTGTAATACTGCGCTAATTTGTTGTATCAGAGTCTTTTATTTAAATTTTTTGTATTCATCCCAGAAAATCAGTGCGACAAGGCTGCTGTAGAGCGTAGTTGATGCAGCATCCTTATATTCATTACCCGGTACTCCACCAAGTCATAATTCCCCCCTCCCCCCCGGCCTTACCCACATGCTGGGTCACTTAAACGGGATGGTGAAAATATTTGAGTAGTTGTGCCTAGGGTCAGGACAGGTGAGAGGTGCCCCACTCCCCACAGGTTGCTTGTCTAATTAAGAACCCAACATCTCTCTCAACATAATTGGTGGAGAGAGTTCCTCTTGCATCTATTCTTGTTGATACGGACAGTGACACATCATGGTTGTGCACTGCTGAATGTGACCAATACTTTGAATATGTGACCAATACTTTGAATATGTGACCAATACTTTGAATATCTTTACTTGCTTTGTGTGTATACCCTATGACTGAAAAGGTCACAACAGAAATAAATTAATAACGATAGTGTAAATTTGATTGCTTAAACGGAATGTTTGAAGCGTTGAATTATCAAACTGTTCTCGTGCTCTGTAAATAAAATAAAGCAAGCAATCCACCATGTCCCGGGCACCAGCACAACTACATACACTTCCTAGTGCTTGTAACCCTCACCGCGGACCAACCTCTCGGCCCACCCCGCCTTAGGTCACCCTGATAACTTGCTTATCTGCGGTTGTATAGATCCTTCAGTTGTGTACCAGGTTTACTCTGGACCCACGAAGTAAATACACACTTCTGTTACAAGTCGATATAATTACTTGGCTAGATAAACACTGATGGATTCATGTGCAACGTTTCTTCCCGTCACTGGTAAAAACATATTTTTATGTTCCATGAATATATAAGATCCCCCGTAAATGTTACATTTACTTACATTATGGCAATGTGCAGATTAGGGCCTAGGCCCTCAAATGCTATGTACACATTCTTCTCTCTCTCTCTCTCTCTCTCTGCGCGCGCGCGCGCGCGCGCTTTCTCCACTGAGTACTTATTTAGGATTTTGAGGCAGTCCTAGTAATATAAATGCTGAATTGGCTCTGGGCCATAAATGCTATCTGTATCTGTTACAGCTCTGATATTTCTACTGCCCTGAAAAGATCAGTCAACATTGACTTTTGTGGATAATGCGATCTGAAACCCCATTCTTTTCCTGGCTGTCGTGTCGTTTGCTTTATTGTGTTCTTTGAAAGAAAAGTAAGCCTACATTATCTCTCCCAGGATTTTCACGTGTTTTTCGTTTTATTTGATTAATCTTGGGTGTTGTATACAGTGTCCCTATTGTGTTCATTTTTTCTGTATCTAAGCACCTGAAACTTGTCACCATTGAACGTCATCTACACTGCCCATTAGAAAATCCTGCTTATATCTTCCTGCAATTTTTCCGTGTCTCCTACCAAAGTGATTTTCATGCTTATTTTGATGTTATCAGCAAATGATACAAAAATGTGGATAGTTTTTATTGATGTTTGCTATGAGGATAAGAAACAGAAGCGCCAGGATCGCGCCTTGAGGTACTGCTTTTTTTTTTTTTAATTTGCTGATGTTTAGTTTTGCTGTTTACTACTGTGTTCTTTCAGAAAGTAGAAAATCCATCGATCTACCTTCTGCCTATTCTGATCACATCATTATAGATTTACAAATAGGCATAAATACAAGGTTGGAAAACTCCAGAAATAGTATACAATGAGAGAAGTGATTGGTTCAAGATATAAAAGAAATATCAGACACACTGGAAAATAGTCATGAGCACCCTAAACTTTTACCAGTGGCTGGAAGAGCTGAGTACAGAAGCATACAGTCTGTGCAATATAAATACCGGTGAGAAAGCCTAAAAGGAGGTCGGATGTAGAACGAGACCATAAAATAATGTACAGACATTTTCTAAAATGTGAATATCTCTCACCGAAGGAAAGATAACCTTTGCTGAGAGACTGTAGAGTTAGAAGAAAAGCTCTCTTATTAGACAAAAGACGCACAAAGGAAACAAAAACAGTCAAGGATATTGCTATATTTCTCACACTTCTACACAGATGCAAAATCTAGGCAAAGAACTGTGTGTAGATTTGGACCTTAAATCACAGGAGGTTCATACAATGACTATTAAAAAATGAACACAGTTCTAAAAGACCAGCATGAAGCAATGTTCAGCAGTCCATTAAACGAAAGTAGGGTGGAGAATGCAGATTTTTTTTTTTACCCCTGACGACCACACACCACAACTGACACGAGTATAAATCCAGAAGAATTCGAGGAATAGAGATCTTGCCCAGTCATGCAACATCTGGATTGGATTCATGAAATAACATATTAATGAAGAAGTGCAGAACTCCACAATTCTTCTTTAGAGGAAGAATTTAGATATAGGCGAAATCCCCGAGGTTTGAAAGAGTGCAGACATCTTCTTTGTATAAAGGAGTGAGTAGAGCACTAGTCAAAAATTACACACCAGTTTTTGAAAAGGTAATGAGATATCAAATTACAACCTTATGGAACAGCATAGCCTACACAAAGCAAACCAACATGGATTTAGAGTAAGATAATGCTACTAAACCACTACGACAGAATTATATAAGCGTTGGAAGAAAGCCATAATGAGGATGAGATATACACGGATTTCACAAAGGCATTTGACAAATGTGATAATGGAGTGATTACATATAAATTGAGGGCGTTATGTATAAAGGAGAAAGTAGACAAATGGATGTCAATTTTATGACAGACAACAAAATGGCAGTTAACAGAGCCAAATGCAGCATTAGCTAAGTAAAAAGTTCAGTACCCCAGGGCAAGGTCCTGGCACCTGTATTTTCTTATCCTCATAGCGAGCATGAATTAAAACCCTCAGCACAGTTTTGTAGTATGATTTGCGGATGATACCAAAATAAGCATGAACATCACTTTGGTAAAAAACATGGAAAAATTGCAGAAATATATAAGTAAAGTTTTCCAGTGGGCAGTGGAGAACAAGATGACGTTCAGTGGTGATAAGTTCCAACCTCTTACGTATGGAAAGAATGTACTCCAAAGGGACACGATTTACAAAACCCAAGAGGATCATCAAATAGAACGAAAGGAACACGTGAAATACTTGGGAGTTATGTTAGCTTACCTTTCTTCCAAAGGACAAAACGAGACAAATGTCACAGCCAGGAAAATGATAGGGTGGATAATGTGAACGTTCGAAAGAAACTAAAAAGTATGATTGGTGAACCTATTCAAATCACTTGTGCTCTCTCGTTTAAAGTATTGTTCATTGCTGATGGCTGTGTTCAGGACAGGAGACATCACAGCAGGAATATTGACGGAGATCAATTACGGCCCACATACAGCTAATAAAACATTGAAATTACTGGTAACTCTTCAAAGTCCTAAATGTACGTTTTCTGGAGGGGGAGAGGGGAGGGAGAGAGATGGGTAGCGACAAATGGGGAGGGAGGGAGAAGGGTAGGCAGGGAAGGAGAAGGGTTGGGGTAGGGAGATAGAGAGAGAGGTAGGGGGAGAGAGGGAGAGAGAGAGGAGGGTAGGGGGGAGAGAGAGCGAGCGAGCTAGCTCCTGATACAGATATATGCATGCATGCATGCATACATACATACATACATACATACGTGATAATATGTATAAATGTGGAAAGTATAAGAGAGCCTAGTCCCAAATCTGCACACTGCCAGAAGAACAAACTGGAGTGAACGATGTGTAAGTAGGAGTGCCATGGGAACAGTAAGGAAAAATTGTATCAACATCCGGGGTCCAAGATTTTTTAACATGTTGCCAAAAAAATATTAGAAACTGTAAAAAGGAAAGTGCACAAACTTTGATGCGTCTCTCTCGCCTTCGTTCCAAGGACTACAGATGGGGGGGGGAATTAAAACATTCCCAATAATTTAACTGCACGACTGAATCTGACCAATTCAGGTTCTTTGTACACTCTCTAGATGGGCCATTTTTCTTGCATTAAAAGGGGCTGTAATAGTACAGTAGTTAGTAGTCCAACTTACAGATAACCAGCGACTTTGAGTATCATTTGCTAAGCATCTTTTTTTCTTGAAGGTTTTAGTTATCCAGCCTATCATTTTTCTTACATTTGTGATAATGAGACTGTTGTGATTCTTGAAAGTGAGATCCGATATTATCACTCGCTTAAGTCTGTTCTACTGAGTGACTCGAGTTTTATACTCTGTTCTAGTCTTTATTTCTTCCATTTTCTTACTGAAGTAACTGAATTTTTTCCCTCGTTGAGCATAATTTTGTTGCCCACTGGTCAACGTCAGTTTGTAGATATGCTGTGTTGTCATAGGATTCCACTCATACAAATTCTAGTATCATCTACAAACGGTGCTATGATATATGTCGGATATTAGTATGAACATGAGAATAGGAACACATGTTTGTACTGTGGCAGCACAAGATTCTCTCTCCATAACTATTTGGGTTCTGTTTGATAGAAAGTTATCGCTCTACCCATTTTGTGTGTTATTCCATCATGGTCGCATTTATCGAAAGCTTTTTCCTAAGGCTGTCTACACTACATCTGCATTTTACTTGTTTTCCAATGTTTCCGCAATTGTAATGGTTCAGCAATTGCGAGAGGCAAGATTTTGATAATGCGGGACGTTAGTACTGCCAGTCTTCATTTTTTTGTGTAATTGCTTTACTGCTGCCTAGGTGGAGTGGGGCTATATAATTTGTTTTTAATGAGTGCGATGACTCCTGTGTCCAAGCTGCTGCTACATAGAATCGTCAAGACATGATATAACGGTTTCATTCAGTTCTTGATGATTATTGAGTTTTGGTGAGTCTGGGCCTAGGACAGAGTGCAGGGGCGTGTTATCAATAACTTTTTCGAAATCGGGAGGAGTTAGTGTTATATCAGAAATTATGGAGATGTCGGCAGAGTTTTGAGTCTTATCCTTGAAAAACATATTTGTATTTTCATTCTTTAGACTGATTAATAAGTTTTTTTTCTTCAACACCAAGGCAGGGTGGCCCAAAGAGAGAAACAAAAGTTTCTCTTTTTAACTTTAGTAATGTATACAGGAGAAGGGGTTACTAGCCCCTTGCTCCCGGCATTTTAGTAGACTCTTACGACACGCATGGCTTACGGAGGAAGAATTCTGTTCCCCTTCCCCATGGAGATGAGAGGAAATAAGAACAAGAACTAGTATGAAAATATAAAAAAAAACTAGAGGGATGTGTATATATATGCTTGTACATGAATGTGTAGTGTGACCTAAGTGTAAGTAGAAGTAACAAGACATACCTGAAATCTTGCATGTACTAATAAGTTGCTGAACACACATTATGACTTCAGTATTTCACTCGCTTATTTATAGTTGTCGGTGTAGGGTCCATCTCCCTTAAGCAAAGGTTTCGTAGTAGATTAGATTTTTGCCCTGGATTTTGCATACCAGAAAAAGTATTTTCAATTTCTTTGTTTTATCTATTTTTTTTCTTTCGTCTGTTAGACTCTGTATGATGCCTTCTGTCCGAGTTTTCCTTTCTCTAACCAGTGTTACTCTCCATTCTAAACACACACTGCGGCCTTTGAGAGGTTATAGTGCTGCTCTCTTTGTAACTTGCATCTTACTTTTTAATGTTTCGTGCCTGGATCCTACCTCTAGTTCACTGAGTAGCTTATCTTGACATATTGGTTCAAATCCACGTTGGCCATATCACCGCAGCATGTTTCGGTAAGGTCATTCTTTATCTGATCCCAGTTAACGTTTTCATTGTTAAGTTGGAATTTGTAGACCACAACATCATTACCAGTTGTTTGGCTGCTTGAGACCAGTGTATATCTAGGTTCATGGCTGCTTTTGGCGCTTTTATGTTTCGTACCAGATCCTCATTATTTGTGAATATAAGGTCAAGGGTATTTTCTTGTCTGGTCGGGTTCCACTATTTTCTATCTTGAGGCGAATTTATTAGTCTTAATTATTCGATTGTGTAAGACTGTTCATTTGAACTGGCCTCTGGGATTTTCTCTTCTATTATAGTCTGTGCTACATACTTCCATTTTAGTTGGCTTAAATTGAAGTCACCAAGCAGGTACGTGAGTCACATGTATGAACGAGGTTCTTGTAGACATGTGGGTCACATACATGTGTGAGAGGGGAAGGAGAGGAAGAGAGAAGAGAAGAAAGAGGGGGAGAGAGAGAGAGGAGAAAGAGAATATATCGTAGAGGTGATAATTGGTTGTTTGTTGCACTGTACAGCATAACCCGTTACCAATGACTATATATGTATATCAAGAATATAACCGGTTTCATGAGTGACCCTTGTGGTATGCCACTTAACTCTAGCTGTGCTCTTCTGATACATTCTTTCCCATAATGACTAAAAGATATTTGCGTGCAGATAACCTGTTTTTAAACCATTTTTTGCACACCCATCTGTACCTCGTTACCTTGGTAACTTTGATGTACGTTCCGGGATCCTGAGCCGGGTCTCTGACCCAGTCACCTAGTTATCACCAGTTCATTCACATTGTTAGTGCTTGTAGCTCGCGGGTCCGGCATAGGTACCAGACCCCGGCTGATCAGGAAGACTTAGTAAGAACTTAACAGGATTCATCTGGGATATTTAAATGTTGACAATTTCCATTATATTTCATAAGACTGTATCTAAGTTTCAAGAGCTTTTGTACATGATAAAGTATATCATGATCTACTTTTGCACCTTGACTTTTCATTATGGTGTATTTTAGATCATTTACCGTACTTAACGCTCGCATGAATTATTTAGTTATGTGTAATGTTTATAACCAATTCCTCAAGTATTTTTCTAAAATAAATTATTCTCACCTGAGTTTCAAGTTCATTATGAAAGATAAGAATAATAGGTAAATTTTGGGGGCATTGTTTTCTGCACATTCTTTAGCTTTTAAAGTCTTTAAAGACCTTTCATACACCTTTGAAGGGTTTTGAGAGTTTTCCTACCAGACTCGCACAGTCCGGCGTCTGGTGCTTGCTTGGTTAACCAGGCTGTTGCAGACATAAAAAGACACTCATCACAATTTTGTCATCATTTGCCGATGATATCAAAATAAGCATGAAAGTCACCTCTGTAGAAGACACTGAAAAATTGCAGAGATATAAGCATTTCCAGTGGGGAATGACGAACAACATGAATAATGATAAGTTCCAGTTGCTTAGATATGGAAAGAATGAAGAACTCAAAAGAGAGACTATATACAAAGCTCAAGATCATCAAATAGAACGAAATGAACACGTGAAAATTCTTGGAGTAATTATATTGGCTGACCTTTCTTTCAAAGAACAGAAGATAAATGCTGCACCAGCCATGATAATGATGAGGTGAATAATGAGAACATTAAAAACAAGGGAAATAGTGTTAATTGTTGACAATATTCAAAATGTATTTAGTGTTGACGGCCCCGTTCAGGACAAGAGAGAGATCACAACTGGAATAGAGATAATTTACGGCCCACATAGAGCAAATATAGCATTTAAACTGCTGAGAACGCTTCAAAGTCTTAAATATGTACGTATTGGAGCAGAGGAAAGAGAGTTGCATGATAATATATACATGTGAAAAGTACTTGAGAGCCTTGTCCCAAATCTGCACACTGCCATTTCATACCTTAGTGAGAGAGATGTAAAAAAGTGTAAAATAAACCCACTGAAAATCAGTGTGCCGTGGGCACAATAGGCTGGGATTACGGATGTTGATACAATGCTCTTTTAGAGCATTGTATCAACATTTGTAATCCCAGCCTATTCAACATCTTACTAAAAGGTATGAGTAAACTGCTATGACAAGTGTAGCAGTCTTCAAGAAGCTGACCAAGTATCTCTACCAAGTGCCAGACCAACCAGGTTCTGATGGATATGTGAGCCAGTTGTCTTTCAGCAGCAATAGCCTTTTTGATCAGGCAAGCACTGGACAAGCCTGGAGAAGAACCGGGCTCCTGGAGTAGAAAAACTCTTGAAACTGTAAACATGTAAACTGTTGAACTTCTCAAAGCACTTGGACTGTTCGCTATAAAGTCGAGAAGAAAAAGATATTTGATGATAATTTATACGTCGAAAATAGCTGAGGACCTGGCTCTAACCTGCAACATAATGGAGTGAAGGATATGAACAAAAGTGTGGAATAAACCCAGTGGAGACCATGGGAGCCAGTGGAGACCATGGGAGCCAGTGGAGACCATGGGAGCCAGTGGAGACCATGGGAGCCAGTGGAGACCATGGGAGCCAGTGGAGACCATGGGAGCCAGTGGAGACCATGGGAACCATGCCTACAATTACATAACACTGAACCTCGGCAAGTATCAGAGCCCGCAGGCCGCTGGTGCAGACAGAATGGTTGACCAGGTGAAGAAGAAAGCCTGACCCCAGGCCGGGCTGTGGGAACAGAAGACACCCTGAAACCAGTCACATGTAAAACACTATTATTTCATATAGTGTCATCCGTGGGCGAGAGCTGTCGCTGTGGACGACTCATTGTCTTTTACAGCAGTTAAATTTATGCTGCCCTTATCTTCGAGAAGATTGTTCTAGTCAAAATATATAAATAATATATAAATATATTGTTACGCCTGGTCACCTTCCACATTACCTTGAGCCGATATCACTTAATATCATATTGCAAACTTCCTTATTAATAGCTAAAATAAGCAAGTCCGACTATATAATATTATCTGGGGCCTCATATAATTTTACCAAATGGAATCATGTTAAATTAATGTTACTGACGATGAACAGGAAATGAGTGAAATCCTAAAAGAACAGTATGAGTCGGTGTTCAGCAACCCCCTAAATGACAGCAAGGTAGAAAATGCAGAAATATTTTTCACTCCAGCAGAAGGCTGCGCAGACCAACTAACCGATATTAGTACAAATCCCATAGATTTCGAAAGAGAAATACACAACATTCCCACTCACTCAGCACCTGATAAGATTCACGGAATGCTTTATTTATAAAGAAGTGCAAAGTACCATTAGCAAGAGCCATTAGTGTTCTTTGGAGAAAGAGCTTAGATCTAGGTGAAATACCGGAGGACTTAAGAGTGCAGACATAGCTCCTTTGCATAAGGGAGGTAGTAGAGCACTAGCTAAAAATTAGACCAGTAGCCCTCACTTCTCACATCATAAAAATCTTTGAAAGAGTGATGAGACGGCAGATTACAAACTTCATGGACCAGCACAACCAACATAACCCGAACCAGCATGGCTTCAGAGCGAGACGATTATGCCTGTCACAGCTGCTGAACCATTATGACAGAATTACGGAGGCATTGGAAGACGACCAAAACGCAGATGTAATTTACACAGATTTTGCAAAGGCGCTTGACAAATGCGATCATGGAGTGATAGCGCACAAAATGAGGGCCATAGGCATTACGGGGAAGGTAGGCAGATGGATTTTCGAGTTCCTAACACACAGAACACAAAAAGTAGTAGTGAACTGGGAAAGATCCAGCATCAGCGAGGTCAAAAGCTCAGTGCCCCAAGGCACTGTCCTGGCACCTCTGCTGTTTCTCAATCTCATAGCAGACATAGATAAAAACACCCGTCACACTTTTGTATCATCATTTGCAGATGCCACTAAAATAAGCATGAAAGTCACTACGGTAGAGGACACTGAAAAATTACAGGAAGACGTAAGCAGGGTCTTCCAGTGGGCAGTGGAGAACAACATGACGTTCAATGGTGATAAGTTTCAGCTGCTTAGGTATGGAAAGAATGAAGAACTCAAAAGGAACACTATATACAAAACTCAAGAGGGTCACCAAATAGAACGAAAGGAACACGTAAAGGATTTGGGAATAATTATGTCTGCTGACCTTTCTTTTAAAGACCATAACAAGACAAAGATCACAACAGCCAGGAAGATGATGGGGTTGGTATTGAGAACCTTCAAAACAAGGGAAATAATGCCGATATTGACGCTCTTCAAATCGCTAGTGCTCCCTCACTTAGAATACTGCTCAGTGCTGACGGCCCCGTTCAGGGCAGGAGAAATATCAGAGCTGGAACAAATACAGAGATTGTTTACGGCTCACATTGAGCCAGTGAAACATCTAAATTATTGGGAACGTCTTCAAGTCTTTAACATGTACTCATTGGAGCGGAGGAGAGAGAGATACATGATAATATATACCTGGAAAGTACTCAAGGGCCTGGTCCCAAATCTGCACACTGCCATAACATACTGGAGGGAGAGATATGGGAGGAAGTGTACCCAGTGGGGAGCAGGGGTGCGGTGGGGACAATAAGGGAACACTATCAACATCCGGGGTCCCAGACTATTCAACATCTTGCCAGAAGATATCAGAAACACGGCTGGAACAAGTGTAGAAGCCTTCAAGAGGAAACTGGACAAATATCTTCGCCAGATCAACCAGGCTGTGACGGATATGTGGGACAGCGGGCCTCCAGCAGCAACAGCCTGGTTGACCAGGCAAGCACCAGACGAGCCTGACCCATGGCCGGGCTCAGAGAGTAGAGAAACTCTCGAAACTCTTCGAAGGTATATCAAAGGTAAGGTATATCGCTTAATTTTCTAAGGCTTTAGTTCTCTTAATTAACTTGTTTTGAATTAAGGTTTACTTCTTAAACCTCCCTTAATACATTCCTCTATATTCTGGTACTAGTCTGATTACAAACCTTTGGTTTTTCTAGGTTCTTCAGGTACCTAACCAGGTTGGAGTCTCAAACTGGGACACACAATGAGTGGTTTATCATGAGTCGTGTATAAACACACACAACACTCAGAGAAAGGAGGAATGGGAGGGACTTGGGAGTGATTATGTCAGATCTTAATTTCAATTATCACAACACGGTTACTATCACAACCTAAGGAAAATGATAGATTGGATAAATAGAACCTTCAGAATTTAATTTTACTGTGCACTATCAGGAAACCTTTACTGAATATAAATTCGGTGAAACACTTAAATTAAAGGGGACATCTGAAGTCCTTTGAACTCTGCTCCATGGAACTTTGCGAGAAGGATGTATCAAAACTTACACCTGGGAAATTTAATTAATTTAAAATATTCACACCGTAATCACTCTGTGTTTGGAATAAAATGCAAGTACAACTCCTGTCTGTCTTAAATCTGAAGATATTTCGACAGCCAAATGCAAAGGTTATTTGAAGGTGATGACGCAATGAGTCCCTCAACCTAGATGAAGGTGGTCATCTCCGTAGCCTGAGGGACTGATTGCCTCGTTGTCTACTGTCTCCAGTTTCAACACCTTCAAATAATTTCTTTAATGAATTGATAAAGCCACTGCTTGGCGAAATGTCTTCAGAATAAAGATACCCAGGTGTTACAACTGTGTTATTCAACAACTTGTCGGTATTGTATGCAACTACTGTTACCATAATCACTCCGTAAGAGAACAAGACGGTGCAGAATACCTCGATGAACAGAATTTTCAACACCCTTCCTTCATATACTAAAAGGAAAATTACCAGCCAACCTCTAGCTGTCCTAAAGAGAGAGCTTCATTAGTTTCTTCATGGATCAGATCATCAAAAAGGAGGCCTAGTTTGGAACTGGGCCACAGAGGCAGTGACCTTTAAAATTTATTACGGAAATTGTGAAGAATGTTCTTTACAAGTGAGTAAATATCTTGCAAATGCTTCTCAAGTTAGTTTTTGCAAGGCAACTGATAATGTTTTTGGTGTTAACCAGAGAGCCTTTGCTTTCTCTGATATTTGTTGTTTCTAAGCCATGCCGTTCTCAATTTTAGGTTTACCTTTTCCAATCTTCGTAACGTTTCATTTGTTTGGATCTAACTCGAGAAGCCACCTGGACCATATTTGTAGCCGGTTAGGGTATTCTTAGAGCGTGACTCTGTTCCCACTTGTTTTCTTAATTATCACTAGTTTTACATCGCGAGAGCTAGCTCTCATGCACGAGCGCACAAACGAACACTCATGCACACATGCGACTCCATGGCTTCAAGTAAATCATTTACACATATTGCGAACAATAGCAGTCGTGTGATGTTTGTGAGACGTCCACTAGTTACTGTCCCATGTTTGTGAGACGTCCACTAGTTACTGTCCCATGTTTGTGAGACGTCCACTAGTTACTGTCCCATGTTTGTGAGACGTCCACTAGTTACTGTCCCATGTTTGTGAGACGTCCACTAGTTACTGTCCCATGTTTGTGAGACGTCCACTAGTTACTGTCCCATGTTTGTGAGACGTCCACTAGTTACTGTCCCATGTTTGTGAGACGTCCACTAGTTACTGTCCCATGTTTGTGAGACGTCCACTAGTTACTGTCCCATGTTTGTGAGACGTCCACTAGTTACTGTCCCATGTTTGTGAGACGTCCACTAGTTACTGTCCCATGTTTGTGAGACGTCCACTAGTTACTGTCCCATGTTTGTGAGACGTCCACTAGTTACTGTCCCATGTTTTGGATCACGTTATGTCATGTTTGGGACGTCCACTAGTTACTGTCCCATGTTTGTGAGACGTCCACTAGTTACTGTCCCATGTTTGTGAGACGTCCACTAGTTACTGTCCCATGTTTGTGAGACGTCCACTAGTTACTGTCCCATGTTTGTGAGACGTCCACTAGTTACTGTCCCATGTTTGTGAGACGTCCACTAGTTACTGTCCCATGTTTGTGAGACGTCCACTAGTTACTGTCCCATGTTTGTGAGACGTCCACTAGTTACTGTCCCATGTTTGTGAGACGTCCACTAGTTACTGCCCCATGTTTGTGAGACGTCCACTAGTTACTAGTCTCCCATGTTTGTGAGACGTCCACTAGTTACTGTCCCATGTTTGTGAGACGTCCACTAGTTACTGTCCCATGTTTGTGAGACGTCCACTAGTTACTGTCCCATGTTTGTGAGACGTCCACTAGTTACTGTCCCATGTTTGTGAGACGTCCACTAGTTACTGTCCCATGTTTGTCAGACGTCCACTAGTTACTGTCCCATGCTTGTCAGACGTCCACTAGTTACTGTCCCATGCTTGTCAGACGTCCACTAGTTACTGTCCCATGCTTGTCAGACGTCCACTAGTTACTGTCCCATGTTTGTCAGACGTCCACTAGTTACTGTCCCATGTTTGTCAGACGTCCACTAGTTACTGTCCCATGTTTGTCAGACGTCCACTAGTTACTGTCCCATGTTTGTCAGACGTCCACTAGTTACTGTCCCATGTTTGTCAGACGTCCACTAGTTACTGTCCCATGTTTGTCAGACGTCCACTAGTTACTGTCCCATGTTTGTCAGACGTCCACTAGTTACTGTCCCATGTTTGTCAGACGTCCACTAGTTACTGTCCCAGTCTGATGGCTCGTCCTTCACTGCTGTTGTTACTTTATGTACTCTTTCAGGTACTCCCAATTCCAATAGAGCTCTTTCATCCTCTTCTAACTTATTGCTGTTCATGAAGTTCAAACTTCATTACTCATTTTTATGAATCTGTTGTATATCTCAGCTAGCAGTAACAGCCTCGTTGATCAGGCCCTGATCCACCGGGAGGGCTAGTCATAGACCGGGCCGCGGGGACGTCGATCCCCGGAGTGCCCTCCAGGTAGTATCCAGCATCTCTTTAACAGGTGCTGCTTTCTACTAATAAATTGAATCTTCATATTCTCAATTATCATTTTCTTTACAAATTTGTCTAAACTTTTGAAGAATTGCATGTATAAGATGCTGACCCATAGTTCAGTGTCGCTTTTTATGTGAGGACCACATGTTGTGGGTGTGACAGCACTGCATGCGTCCACCACATGTGGGAGTGACTGCATTGCATGCGTCCACCACATATGGGAGTGACTGCATTGCATGCGTACATGACGGATTCTTGAAGTTACACACATGTGCAACATCTGTGTGTCTTTATTTGTAGACGTTTCGCCATCCAGTGGCTTTATCAATACAGTACAAGAATATAATGTGAAGAATGTAGAAGTATATACAAAAGATAAAGTAATCAGTCCCTCAGCCTTGGAGTTGAAGATCATCGTAGTCTTCAAGAATCGCTTATGCTTCACATTGTATTGATAAAGCCACTGGATGGCTAAACGTCTACAAATAGATACCCAGATTTTGCACATGTCTAATTCTTCATCTTGATGGTATTACATACTGTTGATGTACACCACAGATTCTTATGTTTGGTTTTGTCGGGCATTCTGTTGCCTAAGTTTCCGGCAATAATGTGCGAGAAGCCTCAGTGTTTTTTGGGGTGGGTGGGTGAGGGGTTACGAGGGAGGCGAGTGCTGGTGGAATGTGGGGAGTGGTTCAGGGGGTCATTGCTCCCACGACCTGGTCCCGGAGCAGGTATCCTGGCTGATGTCTTAATCAGTCAAACTGTTGGTGCTAGCAACATGCAGGCCAACATGATCAGGAACTTCGTACTGAAAATAGTTACAGGTCCATTGGTAATTCCACTTATATTTTATGGGAGGCTTTTGAAATGTGTTGGATCCTTTACATTTAAGAATTACTTAGTGTACTTATTTCATCCTTGATTTTCATTTTCGGTATTTTTCACCGTCTGCTGAACCTCACACTTAAGTAAGGAGTAATTTCGTTATATTGACTGGAATACTGCTGTAAACTATCGACCCCCTTCAAGGCAGGCGAGATAAAAAAAAAAAAACATACAGACCTAGAGCTTAAAAAAAAAGTACAGACCGTTCACTGCCAGTATACATTCACTTAAATAATGGAACTACTGGGAGTACTTGAATTCCCTTCGGCTGTACTCCTTGCAACGTAGGCGAGAAAGTTGCATAATAATTTACACTTAGTAAATCCTGAAGGGACTGGTCACAGCCTTCACACCGAAATCACTTCGTATGGAAACAAGAGACTTTGCAGACGGTCTAGAGCATCTCCATTAAATAGCAGGGACTCGACGAGTACACTAAAAGCACTCCATAAATATCAGAAGTCCCCGACTTTTAAGTGCCCTCCTTTCGTGCAACAGCCTGGTCGATCAGGCCATTAGCCAAGAGTTTGGTCTGGGACTGGGCCTCTTGGGGTATGGTAAAAATAACGTGTGTGTACTCGCCTAGTTGTGGTTACAGGGGTCGAGTCACAGCTCCTGGCCCCGCCTCTTCGCTGGCCGCTACTAGGTCACTTCCCGCTCCACGAACTTTATCATACTACATCACTTCCCAGACTATTCCACTTCCCGACAACTCTGTGACTGAAGAAATACTTCCTAACATCCATGTGATTCATCTGAGTCTTCAACTTCCAACTGTGACCCCTTGTTGTGTCCAATCTCTGGAACATCCTGTCTCTGTCCACCTTGTCGATTCCTCTAGGTATTTTGTATGTAGTTATCATATCCCCCCTATCTCTCCTGTCTTCCAGTGTCGTCAGGTCGATTTCTCTTAATCTCTCCTCGTAGGACTCTACTCGGTGGCCGAGCTGTGTGGCAGGTTGGTCTCGTACGGTCGTGGCTGTCTTGGTGGGTGTAATTACTGGACGCAGTTTTCTGTGTGTCACCTCCAGTAATTCCACCCACCTGGACAGTCTCTACCATACCCCTTAGCTCCAGGACCAGTCTAGTTGCAAACCTTTGCACTTTCTCTAGTTTCCTTACGTGCTTGGCTAGGTGTGGGTTTCAAACTGGTGCTGCATATTCCAATATGGGCCTAACATAAACAGTGTACAGGGTCCTGAACGATTTCTTATTAAGATGTGGGAATGCTGTTCTTAGGTTTGCTAGGCGCCCGTATGCTGCAGCAGTTATTTGGTTGATGTGCACCTCAGATGATGTGCTCGGTGTTATACTCACCCCAAGGTCCTTTTCCTTGAGTGAGGTTTGTAGTCTCTGTCCCCCTAGGTCCCTGGCCCTTCCCCAATCTTCATGACTTTGCACTTCGTGGGGTTGAGTGTGTGTGTGTGTACTCGCCTATATGTGGTTGCAGGGGTCGAGTCATAGCTCATGGCAACGCCTCTTCAATGGTCGATACTAATTCATTCACACTCCCTGCTCCATGAGCTTTATCATACCTCTTCTTAAAGCTATGTATGGAACTTGCTTCCATTACTTCACTCCAGATTATTCCACTTCCTGACAACTCTAAGGCTAAAGAAATACTTCCTAACATCCCTATGACTCATCTGGGTTTTCAGCTTCCAATTGTGGCCCCTTGTTCCTGTATCCCATCTCTGAAACATTCGCCCTGTCCACCTTGTCAATTCCTTTCAGTATTTTATACGTTGTTATCATGTCCCCCTATCCCTCCTATCCTCTAGTGTCATCAGGTTGAGTATCTTTAACCTCTCCTCATAAGACATACCTCTCAGTTCCGGGACTAATCGTGTTGCAAATTTTTGCACTTTCTCCGATTTCGTGACGTGTTTGACTAGGCGAGGGTTCCATACTGGTGCTGCATACTACAGTATAGGCCTGACGTACACGGTGCACAATGTCGTGAATGACTCCTTACTCAGATGTCTAAACGCTAATCTCAGGTTTGCCAGGCGCCCATATGCTGCAGCAGCTATTTGATTGAAGTGCCTCAGGGGACATATTCGTTATAATGCTTACCCCAAGATCCTTTTCTTTAAGTGACGTTTGCAGCCTTTGATTCCCAAACCTGTACTCCGTCTGCGGTCTTGTGTGTCCTTCCCAATCTTCATGACCTTACACTTACTGGGGTTAAACTCCAGGAGCCATTTGTCAGACCATGCTTGCAGCCTGTTCATATCCCCTTCTAGTCTTACCTGATCCTCGCCCGCATGTATTCACCTCATTAGTTTCACATCTGCGAACAGGGACCTCTGAAACTATTCCTTCCGTCATGTCATTCACAAATACAAGAAACAGCACCGGTCCTTGGACTGACCCTTGTGGAAACCCACTCGACACATGCGCCCACTCTGACATCACGTCACGTACCACCACTCATTGTTTCCCTTCAGTCAGGTGTGCTTTGATCCATTGCAGTTTTTTCCCCTGCCATTCTTGCCTGCTGCTCTAGATTTTGAACCAGTCTCTTGTATGGTACTGTGTCGAAAGCCTTCTTACAGTCCAAGAAGTTAGTTACCCACCCCTCTCTCCTGTCTTACTTCTGTTACTTTGTCGTAAACTCCAGTAGGTTTGTGACACAGGATTTCTCATCCCTGGTTGTCATATATGATCCCATTCCTTTCTAGGTGCTCCACCACCTAATAATCTTCTTCCGATAATCTTCTGCACGACGTTACATACTATACATGTCAGTGACACTGATCTGTAGTTTAATGCTGCCTGTCTGTCTCCTTTCTTAAAAATGCTACTAAAGCATTTAAATGACTGGGAACGCCTTAGTCTTTAATATGTATCACTGGAACGAAGGAAAAAGAGATACATAGTAATATATACCTAGAAAGTATTTGAGGGCCTTGTCCCAAATCTGCACACTGCCATAACATTCTGGAGTGAGAGATATGGGAGGAAGTACAAAATAAACCCAGTGAAAAGCAGGGGTGCGGTGGGCACAATAAGGGAACACTGTATTAACGTTGGTGGCCACATAGTTTTCAACATCTTACCCAAAGCTATAAGAAACACTGCTGGGACAAGTGTAGAAGTCTTCAAGAGGAAACTGGAGAAGTATTTTCACCAGGTGCCAGATCAACCTGGCTATGATGGATATTTGGGTCAACGGACCACCAGCAGCAACAGCCTGGTTGACCAGGCTAGCACCAGACGATCCTGACCAACGCTGGGCTCTAGGATACAAACCACCATCAGCAACTGCGGAGGAATTCACAGAGCAGTTAAAGAAGATAGATAGCTATCTGGATAGGCTAGAAAATCCCACCCCAAACATTTTAATCCTTGGAGATTTTAATCTCCCTCATGTAAAATGGAAGATGAGGCACCATAATGTTATACCAGAAATAACTCCTGGAAGCACCCTGGCCCAACAGGCACATACCAGGGAACTAATGAGGCTTTGTGAAAAGTATTCACTAAACCAACAGATAATTGATCCCACTAGAAATGAAAATACCCTGGATTTGATATTCACAAACAACGAGGAATTAATCAGAGACATAACAGTTACAAAAACAATATACTCTGATCATAACATCATAGAAGTTCAAACTAGTATTAACTCAGGGTTAGGGAACTGCGACACTAATGTTAGAGACGGAATGTTCAGTAAGTTTAATTTTAATAACCATAGAATTGACTGGGAAAAAATAAACCAAGAGCTATCAGACATATCATGGGAATCAGACATGAGCACCCTAAATCCCCACCACTGCCTAGAGAAGCTGAATACAGAAGCATACAAGGTATGTATGAAACACGTACCATTGAGGAAACCCCGAAGAAGATCAGATATAGAGAGAGAGCGTAGGAGATGGTACAGGAGAAGAAAACGGGTTACTGAATTGCTGAAAAACACAGTTATGTTGCAACAGAAGAGAGATAGCCTTAACCGAGAGATCACGGAATTAGAACAAAACTTAAGATGTCATACCTGACAGAAGAAGTACAAAGGGAACAAAGAGCCATACAGGATATTGCAAGAAACCCAAAATATTTCTACTCCTATGCAAAATCCAAGCTAAGAATTGTAGAATTGGACCATTATTGAGAGGAGATTCGTATACGGACGATGAACAGGAAATGAGTGAAATTCTAAAAGAACAGTATGAGTCAGTGTTCAGCAACCCACTAAATGACAGCAAGGTAGAAAATGCAGAAATATTTTTCACTCCAGCAGAAGGCTGCGCAGACCACCTAACCGACATTAGTACAAATCCCATAGATTTCGAAAAGAAATGGCCAACATGCCCACTCACTCAGCACCTGGACCAGATTCATGGAATGCTTTATTTATAAAGCAGTGCAAAGTACCATTAGCAAGAGCCCTTAGTATTCTGTGGAGAAAGAGCTTAGATCTAGGTGAAATTCCAGAGGCCTTAAAGAGTGCAGACATAGCTCCTTTGCATAAGGGAGGTAGTAGAGCACTAGCTAAAAATTACAGACCAGTAGCCCTCACTTCTCACATCATAAAAATCTTTGAAAGAGTGATGAGACGGCAGATTACAAAGTTCATGGACCAGCACAACCAACATAACCCGAACCAGCATGGCTTTAGAGCGGGTCGATCATGCCTGTCACAGCTGCTGAACCATTATGACAGAATTACGGAGGCATTGGAGGACGACCAAAACGCAGATGTGATTTACACAGATTTTGCAAAGGCGTTTGACAAATGCGATCATGGAGTGATAGCGCACAAAATGAGGGCCATAGGCATTACGGGGAAGGTAGGCAGATGGATTTTGAGTTCCTAACACAAAGAACACAAAAAGTAGTAGTGAACAGGGCAAGATCCAGCATCAGCGAGGTCAAAAGCTCAGTGCCCCAAGGCACTGTCCTGGCACCTCTGCTGTTTCTCATCCTCATAGCAGACATAGATAAAAACACCCAGCACACTTTTGTATCATCATTTGCAGATGACACTAAAATAAGCATGAAAGTCACTACGGTAGAGGACACTGAAAAATTACAGGAGGACATAAGCAGGGTCTTCCAATGGGCAGTGGAGAACAACATGACGTTCAATGGTGATAAGTTTCAGCTGCTTAGGTATGGAAAAAATGAAGAACTCAAAAGGAACACTATATACAAAACGCAAGAGGGTCACCACATAGAACGAAAGGAACACGTAAAGGACTTGGGAATAATTATGTCTGCTGATCTGTCGTTTAAAGACCATAACAAGACAAAGATCACAACAGCCAGGAAGATGACGGGGTGGGTATTGAGAACTTTCAAAACAAGGGAAATAATGCCGATGGTGACACTATTCAAATCGCTAGTGCTCCCTCACTTAGAATACTGCTCAGTGCTGACGGCCCGTTCAGGGCAGGAGAAATAGCAGAGCTGGAACAAATCCAGAGATCGTTTACGGCTCACATTGAGCCATTGAAACATCTAAATTATTGGGAACGCCTTCAAGTCTTGAACATGTACTCATTGGAGCGGAGGAGAGAGAGATGCATGATAATATATACATGGAAAGTACTTGAGGGCCTGGTCCCAAATCTGCACACTGCCATAACAACATACTGGAGTGAGAGATATGGGAGAAAGTGTAAAATAAACCCAGTGAGGAGCAGGGGTGCGGTGGGGACAATACGGGAGCACTGTATTAACATCCGGGGTCCCAGACTATTCAACATCTTACCAGAAGATATCCGAAACACGGCTGGAACCAGTGTAGAAGCCTTCAAGAGGAAACTGGACAAATATCTTCACCAGGTGCCAGATCAACCAGGCTGTGATGGATATGTGGGGCAGCGGGCCTCCAGCAGCAACAGCCTGGTTGACCAGGCAAGCACCAGACGAGCCTGGCCCATGGCCGGGCTCAGAGAGTAGATACTCTCGAAACTCTTCAAAGGTATATCAAAGGTAGGAGTGTAAAAAAATCTCTTGTGTGCGTGTATGTACACACACACACAACTTGAGGTTTAAGGAAGTATTCACAGTGGAGGAAGGAAGGCAGCTGGGTAGACAGGACAGGGTGCATCACCAACAAGGGATGTATCAAGTGCTAGAGGGCATACACGCAACTGAGGAGGAGGTGAAGCAGTTACTCAGTGACCTTGATACCGCAAAGGCGATGGGTCCGGACAATATCTCCCCGTGGGTTCTTCGTGAAGGAGCTGAGGTACTGAGTGTGCCCTTTACCATAATATTCAACACATCCCTTGAAAATGGGCAGATACCTGAGGTATGGAAGAAGGCCAACGTAGTCCCCATCTTTAAAAAAGGAGACAGAAAAGAGGCACTAAACTATAGACCGGTGTCACTTACATGTATAGTGTGCAAAGTCCTGGAGAAAATCATCAGGAAAAGAATGGTGGAGCACCTCGAGCTGAACAGGATAATAAACACCAGACAGCACGGATTCCGGGAAGGCAAATACTATGTAACAAACCTCCTAGAGTTCTATGATAAAGTAACAGAGGTAAGGCAAGAGAGAGAAGGGTGGGTTGATTGCATTTTCCTGGACTGCAGGAAGGCCTTCGACACAGTTCCTCACATGAGATTAGTAAAGAAGTTGGAAGAACAAGCATGTATAACAGGAAGGGCACTGGAATGGATCAGGGAATACCTCACAGGGAGGCAACAACGGGTCATGGTGCGTGATGAGGTATCATAGTGGGCGCCTGTGACGAGCGGCGTACCGCAGGGGTCAGTCCTAGGACCAGTGTTATTCTTGGTATATGTAAATGACATGACGGATGGGATAGACTCAGAAGTGTCTCTGTTCGCAGATGATGTGAAATTAATGAGGAGAATCACATCGGAAGAGGACCAAGCAGGACTTCAAACAGACCTGGACAAGCTTGACATCTGGTCTAGCAACTGGCTTCTCGAATTCAATCCCACCAAATGCAAAGTCATGAAGATCGGAGAAGGGCAAAGAAGACCGCTGACAGAGTACAGGCTAGGCGGACAAAGGCTACAAACCTCGGCAAAGGAGAAAGACCTTGGGGTGAGTATAACGCCAAGCACGTCTCCGGAGGCACACATCAACCAGATAACTGCGGCAGCATATGGGCGACTGGCAAACCTAAGATTAGCGTTCCGTTACCTTAACAAGGAATCGTTCAAGACACTGTACACAGTGTACGTCAGACCCATACTAGAATATGCAGCACCAGTCTGGAACCCACACCTGGTCAAGCACGTAAAGAAACTAGAGAAAGTGCAAAGGTTTGCGACAAGGCTAGTTCCACAACTCAGGGGTCTGTCCTATGAAGAAAGGTTGAGGGAAATAGGACTAACAACACTGGAGGACAGAAGGGTTAGAGGAGACATGATAACGACATACAAAATACTGCAGGGAATCGACAAGGTAGATAGTGACAGGATGTTCCAGAGAGGGAACACAGAAACAAGGGGTCACAACTGGAAGCTGAAGACTCAGATGAGTCAAAGGGATGTTAGGAAGTGGAATAGTCTAGCGAACGATATAGTGGAGGCGGGAACCATACATAGTTTTAAGACAAGGTATGATAAAGCTCATGGTGAGTACAATTAGGTGAGTACACACACACACACACACACACAGAGTAAAGAGGCGGGGCCAGGAGCTATGAATCGACCCCTGCAACCACAAATAGGTGAGTACAAATAGGTGAGTACACACACACACACAGAAAGAGAGGGAGAGGGAGGAAGAATGAGTGTGAGTGAGTGAGCAGGGTCTTTGTCTAGTGCACGTTATGAGGACCATAGTCAGGGAGAACTAAATAAAATATCCAGCAATAAAAGCATGTGGAGTTACATTATAGTCAACTTGACAGCTTTCACTCTGGCAACGCTTATAAATTTGCAGAGTTGAGAGTTGCGTTGAAAATCAGGCAAGAAGTTTGCTTCAGGTTTTATGCCTTCCTCAGAACCCGAAGTCTGTGAAAACTTTTTTTAAAGTTACTTTGCTTGGAACTTATCCTCTGCTCGTGTATAATTATTGCTGCTGGACTCGCTTACCCATTTTCCCTATTCTTATACTAACAACTATTTTCTTACCTCTAATACTTTTTTTTATCCCATTTTTCCTACTTCGGATTTTTTTTCGTACCCGCGTTCCTAATTATTTTCCCTTTCCTACCTCCTCATGCATTTTCTTGATACTTATAAAGGCCTTTCTTTCCTAGCAATCACCTTTTTCATCATTTTTCCTTTCTGTCCTTCTTTTCCATTCATCCTTGTACCAGTCGCCCTTCCTTCCTTCGCCATACACCACTCCTGACTCCCATGGCGGCTCCTATATTGTAATCTAACCGCCCTCATGACTTAGTGCCCCGGCCAGTCTTTCTTCCTTCCGCTGCCACCATACATCACTCTTCATGTCCCTTACCTCTTCTCACTTTAACCTCCAGCAACCTCTTATTACCTCTCAGCCTCCGTCAGCCATTCTCATTACTCAGTCGTTCAGCTTCTCTCATTCATTATCAATGTCCATCAATGTTTCATTTTCTGGAAACTGTGTTAATCCTCTCCCCTTAATTCAAAATTCTCCTCTCACCTGTTTATTATTCAGGTCTTTGTGAGATGTATCGGGCCTGACTTAGATATCTCTGAATATAGTTTCTTATGGTCAGGGTAACATGTTGAAAATTATATACAATACCAACACCTTGAGTAAGAGACACGTGCAACAGTTGGGTATCTTTGTTGAAACTGTTTGCCTACGCAGTAGACTTCTTCAGTCAACTTGGACTGATTACATCATCTTTTGCTGCTTTTTCCGCTAACTTTGTATTTGACAGAAGAAGCCTACTATGTAGGCGAAACGTTTTAATAATAAAGATACCCAACTGTTGCACATGTGTCTTACTCACCAGGGTAGTAAGTGCATGTTTATCTCTGGAGTATGTAGGTGTAGTTGGGTAGGTGTTTGCGCGTGCACGTAAATAAGTACTGTACTTCTCTGGTTGTGCTTACAGGGAGAGAGTTTGAGTTTAAGTTTTCGTTCGTGGCCCCTTGAACCATACCATAACTACTTTAGAAATCACGTACGGAGATTCTTTCATTACTAATTCACCCTGCTTGTTCCATTTTTTATAAGTAAACCAAAACATTATTTCCTTCATTACCAATTCATCACCTGGGTGTTAACCTTGCATCTCTGCTCCTGTGATCTGGCTCTTAATATCTGCTCCTGTGGTCTGGCTCTTATATCAGTCTTTGTCTGTCCACCCAGTCAACCCTCCTGTATCGTATGTCTTGATCACATTTCACCCAATTATCTTTTTCTTTACTGACTTGCAATTGACTTGAAATTCTCGCTTCATGTAGTACTCATGTAGCACTTACGTTAGCGTTAGAGCATTCAGCTCACACCAAAATAATCCAGGTATTTTGTATTGAATGGACAGTATATATATACAGACTGCCAGATGCCCCTATTCACCTAGCAGTAAATAGCTTCTTAGGTATTAGTCGACTGTAGTAGGTAGCATCCTGGGGCAGAGGACTGAAGGAATATACTGGAAGTAAGCCACACCAATTGGCTTGGGTTATTCTGGTTAATAATCTTCCTGGGCTAATATGCAAAATCCAAGTTAAGAATTACCTGTAGAATTGGACCATTAGTCACAGCGGGGTCATACACTAAATGAATGCGTTGGAAAAGACCTATTTTTTTCATTAACTCAGAAGCCCACAGAGATCATATAACTCACATAATTACTAATTCTATGGATTTAGAAACAGAAATAGAAAACTTGCTCATTCATGCAACACCTGGACCGGATTCATGGTGTTTCTGATTAATAAAAGAGTACACTAGCATGAACACTTGTTGCCCTTTGGCGATTAAGGTGAAATCCCAGAGGCCGAGAAAAGGGTAGACAGCTCCTCGGCACAAAGGGAGCAGGACGCTGGCACGTACTAAGTCTTAAAAAAGTGAGATGCTATATTACAAACTTTATGGAACAAGGCAACCTGCACAACCTAGATCAGCATGGATGTAGAGCAGGAAGATCATTTCAACTAAACCATTACGACAGAATTGTGGAGGCATTAGAAAAAAAAACGTAATGCAGATGTGGTATACATGGATTTTGCAAGGGCATTTGATAAGTGTGACCATAGAGTGATTGCACATAAAACAAGGACAGTAGGTATGTCAGGAGAAAGTAGCAAATGAATATTCAACTTTCTGACAATAGCAAAATAATATACTTAGTATTCCAAGACAGTCTTAGTGCCTTATGGCGGACATGGATAAAAACTCACCACTGTTCCATATCATTTATGTATGATATACAAATAAACATGAAAATTAACCTCGCTTAAATATGGAAAGAATGAAGGACTCAAAAGTTTTACCGTAACAAAAATGCAAAAAAAGCATGAAAAATGAAAGGAAAGATATGAAGGAACTCGCTGTAGTTATGACCAATTTTTTAAAGAACACAATAAGGTAAATGTCAGGAAAGCCTTGAAAATAATTGGGTGGTTAATGAGAACTTTCAAAGCAAGGAGAGCTAATTCTTTTGGTGACATTCAAAGTGCTTGTGTTCTCTCACTCAGTGTATTGTTGTTCAGTGTTGACGACTCTGTTCAAGGCAGTAGATATCACAGCTGGAACAGATGGAGTTAATTTACTGCTCACATAGAACATGTGAAACATTTATATTACCGTAAACTCTTCATAGTCGTAAATGTGTTCACTAGAGCAAAGGAGAGATGCTAATATGTATGTGGAAGGTATTTCAATGCTGATCCTAAATCACCACACTAACATAATATACCAGAGTGAGAGATGTGGGAGAAAAATGTAAAACAAACACTGAAAAGCAGAGTCGTCGTGGGAATGAGACAACACTATCAACATCCATGGTTCTAGACTATTTTTCTTTGCTGTATAATCCTTGTGGTTTAGCGCTTCTTTTGATTATAATAATAATCTAGACTATTTTACATCGGACCTGAGGGATACCAACCCTAAAGGTGTCAGACGCTCCCGAAACAATTGTAGAAATCATCAAGAGGAAAACTTGACAAGTACCTCCACCAAGTGCCAGATCAACCAAGTTATAGGATATGTGGTCCAGCGGACCTCCAGCAGCAATAGCTTGGTTGACCAGACAAGCACTAGACAAGCCTGGTCCTGGGGCGGGCTGCGGGAGTAGAGAAACTCTCGAAACCCATCCAAGGTATATGAATATATCTTCATGGTGGTCTTCGTTGTTTTCATCTAATTCTGGTTACCCTCGTCTCCGAGGGTAGAGAGTTTGAAAGTTCTTGTGTGTGATTGGAAGTTTGTTGATATCTCAGTGTCTTGGGTGCCTCGAGGTGTCCATTAATTCTCACTTTACCACCTGCACCTACCCTGCAAGGTGGGTGCTGCCTTTGATGGCTCGGGTTACCTCCTTGTATAGGAAGTTGTGCCTCGTGTCCCCTGCTCGCTGCCAGTGCTCTGCTCGTTTGCAGATATATTACTGTTGATAGGGTCTATATTGCTGCTGAGATATTGGGGATTTACATTATAAATGTTTTTTTTTATTAAACTTGTACCGAGTTGAATAAGAGAGCACAGTGTCAACATCCGTGGTCCAGCAGATATCACAAATATTGCCGGAACAAATGTAGAAGTTTTTAAGAGGAAATTGGACCACTATCTTCGCCAAGTGCCAGATCAGTAAGACACTGATTGCAGAGTAGTCTTTATTGTACGTAGTTTCACCACAAATTGGTGAAACGTTGTACAATAAAAATTCCTTCTCAATCGATGTCTTAATCACTTTATTGTCAGCGCTTCGCCATTTTTGTTTATAAGTGCTAACTCAGCAAGGCTGTGGTAGCAGCCTGATAGAACATGTAATCAAGAAAACCTCCGGTCGTGCTATGATATACCTGTGACTGAGAAAGCAAGAGGCTTAGCACACGGTATAAGATACCTCCAATAAAAAGCAGGGTACGATGAGAGAGAGAGAAAGAGGTTAGGTTAGATAAGGTTCGTCAGGAAACAGAACAAGTGTTTCCTGACGCAGGTCTTAGTCAGATAATGACCCACAGTTGGAGCGTTTGGTCATCTGACCGAGGCCTTCCGCTGGCTTACCGGTCCACCCCCTTTAAAAATTATGGCCATAGTTATAATTAGAGAATGAACGAACGAAATATGTTAAGAGGACCAAGGCCGTTCTCCACCCTCCCATCATAGCCAAGAGGACCTATGAACTGACTCTTTTACTATCTTCGAGACGGAAATTGATAAGTTCAAGTCAGTATCTAATCATTCATACTGTAGTGCATACGTTGGACTGTGCACTGGCAATAATAGCCTGGTTGATCAGGCCAGCAACTGGGAGGTCTGGTCTGAGAGCAGGCCGCGGGGGCGGTGATCGCGGAAGTCGACATTAAGTAGGGTGTCCACCAAGAGGCCGGGGCACTCTCCTTATCAAGAATCACCTAGAAACTAACTCAATAAATGGACAATACTTCGGTCGAATTTATATTGGCATTGTTATTATTTTATTATTATTCTTATTATTTATTTTAGTCAATTAGCATTAGATTTTTCCGTCTGTGTGGCTCAGTAATATAAAAATGTAACAGTTAAGCAGAGTACGAGGCATGAATTGTGTATGCATGTGTACACTCACCTAGTTGTGGTTGCAGGGGTCGATTCATAGCTCCTGGCCCCGCCTCTTCGCTGGTCGCTACTAGGTCTACTCTCTCTTCTCCATGAACTTTATGGAACCTCTTCTTAAAGCTATGTATGAATCCTGCCTCCATTACATCACTCTCCAGATTGTTTCACTTCCTGACAACTTTGACTGAAGAAATACTTCCTAACATTCCTGTGACTCTGAGTTTTCAACTTCCAGCTGTGTCCTCTTGTTGCTGTGTCACATCTCTGAAACATTCCTCTCAGTATTTTATATGACGTTATCATGTCCCCTCTATCTCTCCTATCCTCCAGTGTCATCAGGTTGATTTCCCTTAACCTCTCTCGTAGGACAAACCCCTCAGCTCCGGGACTAGTCTTGTTGCAAACATTTGCACTTTCTCTATTTTTTGACGTGTTTGACCAGGTGTGGGTTCCATACTGGTGCTGCATACTAAATTATGGGTCTGACGTACACGGTGTACAGGCGCCCATATGCTGCAGCAGTTATTTGGTTGATGTGCACCTCAAGGAATGTGCTCGGTATGATGCTCACCCTTGAGAGAGTTTTACAGCCTTTGACCTCTTTGGCTGTACTCCGTCTGCAGTCTTCTTTGTCCTTCACTAAGCTTCATAACTTTGCACTTGCTGTGGTTAAACTCCAGGAGACATTTGTCGGACCAGGCTTACAGCCTGTCCAGATCCCCTTGTAGGCATAAGGTATAGGCTTACCTGATACAAGTCTGCTTGTATTCTCCTCATTAGCTTTACATCGTCTATGAACAGGACATCTCTGAATCTATCTCCTCCGTTATATCATTCACATATACAAGAAACAGCAGTGGGCCTAATACTGACTCTTGTGGAACCCCAGTCGACACGTACACCCACTCTCACACCTCATCTCGTACCAACACGTTGTTTGCTTCTTGTCAGGTATTCTCTGATTCATTGTAGCTCTTTCTCTCTTATTCCTGTTTGCTCTAACTTTTCACCCATTCTCTTGTGTGGTACTGCGTCTTAAGCCTTCTTACAGTCCAAGAAGCTGCAGTCTACACATCCCTCTCTCCTGCCTTCTGTTGCCTTATCGTAGAACTCCAATAGGTGTGTGTGTGTTTTTGTGTGTGTGTGTTTTTGTGTGTGTGTGTTTTTGTGTGTGTGTGTTTTTGTGTGTGTGTGTTTTTTTGTGTGCGTGTGGTCGGGAGGGGGAGAGGTGTGAGGCGTGTTCTGCCTCCTAGACTGTTTAGCAGTGCACCAGCCTCTTTGACTACTTGTAATAATGGAAGTACACACAGAGATAAAGATACAAGTACAAAATTTTGTAATAAATGTAATAAAAACATCGTACAAAAGAAAACGTCACAAGCGACATAAGCGCCAACACGATACAAGCAAACGTTTATCTTATATGTTCGTACGCTTAGTTCGTATTTTTATTTTCTCTCGGATGTTATGTCGGCCCTTGTTTATTTTTGTTACCAAGATCCCCGAGTGATACAGCAGGTGGAAGCTCTCCAAGTGTGGCACTAGTTTTCTCACGTCAGAGTTGTATACCAGGTATCCATGCCTGGGTGGCACTACTAGCAAGTTGTATACCAGGTATCCATGCCTGGGTGGCACTACTAGCAAGTTGTATACCAGGTATCCATGCCTGGGTGGCACTACTAGCAAGTTGTATACCAGGTATCCATGCCTGGGTGGCACTACTAGCAAGTTGTATACCAGGTATCCATGCCTGGGTGGCACTACTAGCAAGTTGTATACCAGGTATCCATGCCTGGGTGGCACTACTAGCAAGTTGTATACCAGGTATCCATGCCTGGGTGGCACTACTAGCAAGTTGTATACCAGGTATCCATGCCTGGGTGGCACTACTAGCAAGTTGTATACCAGGTATCCATGCCTGGGTGGCACTACTAGCAAGTTGTATACCAGGTATCCATGCCTGGGTGGCATTACTAGCAAGTTGTATACCAGGTATTAATGCCTGGGTGGCATTACTAGCAAGTTGTATACCAGGTATCCATGCCTGGGTGGCACTACTAGCAAGTTGTATACCAGGTATCCATGCCTGGGTGGCACTACTAGCAAGTTGTATACCAGGTATCCATGCCTGGGTGGCATTACTAGCAAGTTGTATACCAGGTATTAATGCCTGGGTGGCATTACTAGCAAGTTGTATACCAGGTATCCATGCCTGGGTGGCATTAGTAGCAAGTTGTATACCAGGTATCCATGCCTGGGTGGCATTACTAGCAAGTTGTATACCAGGTATCCATGCCTGGGTGGCATTACTAGCAAGTTGTATACCAGGTATCCATGCCTGGGTGGCATTAGTAGCAAGTTGTATACCAGGTATCCATGCCTGGGTGGCATTAGTAGCAAGTTGTATACCAGGTATCCATGCCTGGGTGGCATTAGTAGCAAGTTGTATACCAGGTATCCATGCCTGGGTGGCATTAGTAGCAAGTTGTATACCAGGTATCCATGCCTGGGTGGCATTAGTAGCAAGTTGTATACCAGGTATCCATGCCTGGGTGGCATTAGTAGCAAGTTGTATACCAGGTATCCATGTCTGGGTGGCATTAGTAGCAAGTTGTATACCAGGTATCCATGCCTGGGTGGCATTAGTAGCAAGTTGTATACCAGGTATCCATGCCTGGGTGGCATTAGTAGCAAGTTGTATACCAGGTATCCATGCCTGGGTGGCATTAGTAGCAAGTTGT
>WNWK01002938.1:175000-187548 GCA_009830355.1 Cherax destructor
TCTCCGGAGGCACACATCAACCAGATAACTGCGGCAGCATATGGGCGACTGGCAAACCTAAGATTAGCGTTCCGTTACCTTAACAAGGAATCGTTCAAGACACTGTATACCGTGTACGTCAGGCCCATACTAGAATATGCAGCACCAGTCTGGAACCCACACCTGGTCAAGCACGTAAGGAAACTAGAGAAAGTGCAAAGGTTTGCGACAAGGTTAGTTCCACAACTCAGGGATCTGTCTTATGAAGAAAGGTTGAGGGAAACAGGACTAACAACACTGGAAGAAAGAAGGGTCAGAGGAGACATGATAACGACATACAAAATACTGCGGAGAATTGACAAGGTAGACAGTGACAGGATGTTCCAGAGAGTGAACACAGAAACAAGGGGACACAACTGGAAGCTGAAGACTCAGATGAGTCAAAGGGATGTTAGGAAGCATTTCTTCAGCCACAGAGTAGTCAGGAAGTGGAATAGTCTAGAGAAAGATATAGTGGAGGCAGGAACCATACATAGTTTTAAGACAAGGTATGATAAAGCTCATGGAGCAGGGAGAGCAGAGACCCAGTAGCAGACAGCGAAGAGGCAGGGCCAGGAGCTGAGTCTCGACCCCTGCAACCACAATTAGGTGAGTACACACACACACACACACACACACACATATATATATATATAAAGTGGAACAGAATTCTTCCTCCGTAAGCCATCCGTGTCGTAAGAGGCGACTAAAATGCCGGGAGCAAGGGGCTAGTAACCCCTTCTCCTGTATATATTACTAAATGTAAAAGGAGAAACTTTCGTTTTTCCTTTTGGGCCACCCTGCCTCGGTGGGAAATGGCCGACGTGTTGAAAGAAGATATATATAGTATATATATATATATATATATATATATATATATATATATATATATATATATATATATATAATTATAATTTTCACTGTCTTGTCAGTTGCACGACAGTTTAGATGTCACTCTAAATAGCAAATATCCCAGACCCCTCCTTTAGAGTGCAGGCACTGTACTTCTCACTTTCAGGACTCAAGTCCGGTCAACGGGTTTCCCTGAATCCCTTTACAAAATATTACCCTATTCACACTCCCAACAGCTCAAGTCCCAAAAACCATTCGTCTCCACTCATTCTCTAACGCGCTCACACATACCTGCTGTATGTCCAATCCCCTTGCATACAAAACCTCCTTTACCCCCTCCCTCTATCCTTTCCTAGGACGACCCCAACCCCGCCTTCCCTCCACTACATATTTATAAAACCTCCAAGTCCACCAATCAAGACTGATGGACTGAGCACATCGGCTTCAGGCTGAGGTACCACTATTCTTCTCTGTTTTGTGAAACGTTACTTCAATAAAGATTCCCAATTGTTGCAAAGTGTCTTATTCTTCAATTTTTTTTTTTTTGAACTATTTACATTACTTCCATCATTTTACCTACAAGCTCCCCTTGCCTCCCTTGCGTGTCTACCGCCCTTTACAGGAAAATATAGGTAGCTTTTGTTCCAACAATGTAACTTTGGTAAATAATAGGATAGCAGAACAGTACAAGTGTTCACACATTGCAACTATTATATAGAATATTGTACCAGTACACTGTAAATGCTGACACAGTAACTCACAGAATAGTATTGCAGCACACTCCGGGTAGTGGCACACTACGGGTGTTGCCACACTCCGGGTAGTGGCAAACTACGGGTGTTGCCAAACTCCGGGTAGTGGCACACTACGGGTGTTGCCACACTCCGGGTAGTGGCACACTACGGGTGTTGACACACTCCGGGTAGTGGCACACTACGGGTGTTGCCACACTCCGGGTGGTGGCACACTACGGGTGTTGCCACACTCCGGGTGTTGTCACACTCCGGGTGTTGCCACACTCCGGGTGGTGGCACACTACGGGTGTTGTCACACTCCGGGTAGTGGCACACTACGGGTGTTGCCACACTCCGGGTGTTGGCACACTACGGGTGTTGGCACACTACGGGTGTTGGCACACTACGGGTGTTGGCACACTACGGGTGGTGCCACACTACGGGTGTTGGCACACTACGGGTGTTGGCACACTACGGGTGTTGGCACACTACGGGTGTTGGCACACTACGGGTGTTGGCACACTACGGGTGTTGGCACACTACGGGTGTTGGCACACTACGGGTGTTGGCACACTACGGGTGTTGGCACACTACGGGTGTTGCCACACTCCGGGTAGTGGCACACTACGGGTGTTGACACACTCCGGGTAGTGGCACACTACGGGTGTTGCCACACTCCGGGTGGTGGCACACTACGGGTGTTGCCACACTCCGGGTGGTGGCACACTCCGGGTGTTGTCACACTCCGGGTGTTGCCACACTCCGGGTGGTGGCACACTACGGGTGTTGTCACACTCCGGGTAGTGGCACACTACGGGTGTTGCCACACTCCGGGTGGTGGCACACTACGGGTGTTGGCACACTACGGGTGTTGGCACACTACGGGTGTTGGCACACTACGGGTGTTGGCACACTACGGGTGTTGGCACACTACGGGTGTTGGCACACTACGGGTGTTGGCACACTACGGGTGTTGGCACACTACGGGTGTTGGCACACTACGGGTGTTGGCACACTACGGGTGTTGGCACATACGGTGTGGCACTACGGTGGTGCCACACTACGGGTGTTGGAACACTACGGGTGTTGGCACACTACGGGTGTTGGCACACTACGGGTGTTGGCACACTACGGGTGTTGGCACACTACGGGTGTTGGCACACTACGGGTGTTGGCACACTACGGGTGTTGGCACACTACGGGTGGTGGCACACTACGGGTGTTGCCACACTACGGGTGTTGTCACACTCCGGGTGTTGCCACACTCCGGGTGGTGGCACACTACGGGTGTTGTCACACTCCGGGTGGTGGCACACTACGGGTGTTGTCACACTCCGGGTAGTGGCACACTACGGGTGTTGCCACACTCCGGGTGGTGGCACACTACGGGTGTTGTCACACTCCGGGTGTTGCCACACTCCGGGTGGTGGCACACTACGGGTGTTGTCACACTCCGGGTAGTGGCACACTACGGGTGTTGCCACACTCCGGGTAGTGGCACACTACGGGTGTTGCCACACTCCGGGTGGTGGCACACTACGGGTGTTGGCACACTACGGGTGTTGCCACACTACGGGTGTTGCCACACTACGGGTGTTGCCACACTACGGGTGTTGCCACACTACGGGTGTTGCCACACTACGGGTGTTGCCACACTACGGGTGTTGCCACACTACGGGTGTTGCCACACTACAGGTGTTGCCACACTACAGGTGTTGCCACAGTACAGGTGTTGCCACACTACAGGTGGTGCCACACTACAGGTGGTGCCACACTATCACGTAGAAATATAGTAGCAGCACGGTGCTGACGTTAAAAAAAATCTTTCCATTCCCCTGTTCTCTCATTTTTAACGTGACAAAAACACAGCTCACGCAGATAAAACTACCATTAGTCTTAAACTTTTTAATAGTATCCTCTCACTTTCTTGTTTTTATAATGTGATGGTAGCCATATTTGTGAAGGACAGCCGACCTCTGTCAGGGAGAAGTTAACAAAAATAGGCTTCTTATTACTTTTATTTCTTCAGTTTTGTGGGTTATAAGAGAGGCGACGACTCGCTTGATTACGACCGTGGCTGCGGTGAAGCAACATTAAGGTCTTGCTGACGTAAAAACAGTAATGTGCTCGAGTATGTCACCTCAGCAGACTCTTAGTTATTAATACCACGAACAGACTCTCTCTCGGTCAACAACCATCCTAATAGCTGACAAGTTGTACCTACCTGTCAGGTTGACAATTGCAACTACTACCTACCTGTTGACTACCTACACAAGGTTCTGGTGGTCATCAACCAAACAATCGACAGTGAAGTCTAACCTCAGACCAGGAGTGAGGGTAAAAAGAACTCTTCAGACCGGTTACAATTATGCTTTATTCCTTTCTGAGAGTATTTGTATTTCTTAGTAACCATGAGTGCACGGGCTTGTTCCACTGACTTGTTCTGGTGGATGTAATTGACAATAGATTATAGATATATAGAGTTGGTTGTCAATGTTTTGAAAAAATTACGGTAATTGTTGGTTATCAATCCCTTATTTGTCAATTGGCTCAACACTTTTGTTTTAGTATTTCCAACATAATGGGAGGTGTTTATTTTGAATATGTAGAAGACATGTTAGGAATGCTTTCAGTATGAACTCTACACTTAACTTTACGATCAACTTTCTTTTAGTGGTTCTCTTATAGCTCAGAATTTGTCTTCCATAATACTTATAGTAAGTAAAATTGCCTCTTTAATGATAAGAGGAAGCTGCTTTATAAATTTTATGATTTAATATTCAATTATAATTACTGTACTTATTCTTGGATATGCTTCTAGTGATTTGTAGACAAGGATAATGTCCCAAGTTTGGGCTTGAACGTCGATGCCAAGCACTTGCAGTGCTTGGAAAACATTGTGATATATGACTCTTCCTCGTTTGGTATGGCTAGACTGTCAATATTGTGTGGAAGGAGGTGACGACGATTCCAGCGACCATCAACAACAAGTAGACAACAAAAAGTAACATTACTATAGATACTACTAATAAATAAACCAGTTTATGTACGGATATCGTGTGCTGTCCGCATTAAACCAGTGAAGCATTTAAATTACTAAGAATGTCTAAAAGTACTTGGAATGTACTCTAGCGTGAGGAAAATCGATATACCTGATAGCATATACATGGAAGATACTTAAAGGGCTACATAGCTTGTTTTATCCCATAATAAGAGGCTACATAGCTTGATAAGGGGCTACAAAACGTGTTTTATCCCATGATAAGGGACTACATAGCGTGTTTTATCACATAAGGGGCTACATAGTAGTGTATATTATCCCATGGTAAGGGTCTACATAGCGTGTTTTATCACATAAGGGGCTACATAGTAGTGTATATTATCACATGGTAAGGGTCTACATAGCGTGTTTTATCAAATGATAAGGGGCTACATAGCCCTCTGTATCATTGCTTTTCCTTTACTGAAACCCAATGAGGTTTTCTCAAGGGCCATTAAGAGGAAAATGGAAGCTCATCGTCAGCACTCAAACGAGCGGAAACGAGGCCAGGCCAGTCGATACGGACATTCTGATCGGAATTCCAGATCGGGTGACGACGCGAGTTGCGTCTGGGCAGGTGGTGTTGGGGGACGGTAGCTAGTTGGCTCACAGGTGGTTGAGAGGCAAGTGATGGTGGTGGGCGCTGTGTATTTCCCTCCCACATCCCGGAACAGCACCCTTTCCCCGATAAAAACCATATTGGAAAAAAAAAAAACCTTAAGTTTGTATATTATAACGTATTGAAACCCAACCTAACCAAGTCTAATTTGAACCAAGTTAACTTATCCTAACCTATCCTAATCGAACCTATCTTGCCTAGTGTAATCTCGCCTAACCTGATTTGATTTAATCTAATCTTCATTAGGTAGGTTAAGAGAAACTGTTCTTCCAAGTCCTTGTGGATTATGGCCTATTTTGCCCTTTTTGTCCTGCGTAGGTTTTGTCCTTAGTTGGTTTTGTTCGGAGTGGGTTTTGTAATAGGTTGCTGACTCAGGTGGCCGTAATACGTAGGTTTTATTATAAGTGACCAGAGTCCACTTATGTATTTTTCCTACTTGTGACGCCACCTCCAACTGTGTCTCCTAACTTTATTTGAAGACGTTTCGCCAACCAGTGGCTTTATCAGTTCATTACAGATGAAATGCGAAGACAGTTGAATATAAGGTAATCAGTCTGTCCGCCTGGAAGCTGGCGTTCACTCCTTAGTCTTGATGAATTTGAAGAATAGACAGGAAAATAGACTATTAAATGCTGAAGTCAGATGAGGTTAAGTAGTTGAGCTCAAGTTATAGGTAGGCAGGACCTACTATTAGCAATAGGTCATGCTCTAGTGTTGGGCCAGAGCGTAACACCAGGTGTTAGGAGATAGCCTCTGTACCCTTATTATATCTAACACAGCTACACCATGGAATTTTTGTACAGAGGATATCTCCTCTGACCCATTTGCTAAGCTCTGGCCCAAGTCTTGAGCATGACCAGCTTCCACTAGTGGGTTCTGCCCACCTGTGACGTTACTTCAGCAATACATGTACAACACTTGGATATTTATACTGCTGCAGGCTTCTCCATCCGAATACAGAGGCGATTTGTTAACTGGAGAAAGTTGAAGTGTAGAGGTAATTGTGAGGTGTTCAGTGACTCAGCCTGAAAGTTATTTTGAAGTTCTCTCTCTCATTCTTGATCTATCTAGATTGAGGAACTGAACATCTCAAAATACTTCAAGACTGATCCACCGAACACCACATAATTCCCTCTCCACTTTTTCTACTGTCTCCAGTTTAAAAGTCGCCTCTGTAGCGCAGCAAAAAGTTTCGGTAACAAAGATATTCAAGAGTTTTACAAGTCTTATTTGTTTACTAATCTGTATTAGGCTTCCTGTTGTTATCTAGGATGACTTGAACGCTGGCTCTAGCCTGTGTGTACATATCCCCCCGTTTTGTTCAGTAGTGTTGGCGAGATCAATAGTAGAGGCTTTTATGCATTTTGTAGAGAGATGATGACCCTTATATGTACCTTTTACCAGGGTAGGTGAGCATAAGAAATGCAACGTTTATAGGAAACCTACAATAATGATCTAACACGTTTTTATTGCAACCACTATCTGTAAACTAAGAGAAGAGTTATTATCGACGTCTTCCTTCACGCTCTCAGAGTCTGCAGCGAACATTTTCACAGTTTTTACGCCGAGCAAAAATATATCGAGAAAACCTCTCTTAAATTTCCACCTCGCGCAATATTTATATATAATATATATATATATATATATATATATATATATATATATATATATATATATATATATATATATATATATATATATATATATATAATATGTCGTGCCGAATAGGCAGAACTTGCGATTTTGGCTTAAATAGCAACGCTCATCTTGCCATATAAGGCAAGCGAAAATTTATGTATGCAATAATTTCGCAAAAATCATTCTGAACCTAACGAAAAAAAATATATTTCATTGTGTTTGTTTATTATTAAATTATTGTAAAAGTATCAAAAATATATTTAGTTGGGTTAGGCTGAATTAAATTACGCTTGTTATAACAAGGTTAGGTAAGTTTTGTAAGATTCTTTTGGTGCAAAATTATAAATTTTTACATTAACATAAATTAGACTAAATGCCGGGGGCAATGGGCTAGTAACCCCTTCTCCTGTATAAATTACTAAAAACAAGGAAAAGAAAAACTTTATAAAATTGTGATGTTTGAATGTGCGTGGATGTAGTGGGATGATAAGAAAGAGATGATTGCTAAAGTTATCAATGAAAAGAAGTTGGATGTCCTGGCCCTAAGAGAAACAAAGCTGAAGGGGATAGGGGAATTTCAGTGGGGAGAAATAAATAGGATTAAGTCAGGAGTATCTGAGAAAGTTAGAGCTAAGGAAGGGGTAGCAATAATGTTGAAGGATCAGTTATGGAGAGAGAAGAGGGAATATAAATGTATAAATTCAAGGATTATGTGGATTAAAATAAGGGTCGAATGTGAAAAGTGGGTCATAATAAGTGTGTATGCACCTGGAGAGGAGTGTAGATGAGAGAGAGAGAGAGAGATTTTGGAAGATGTTAAGCGAGTGTGTAGGAACTTTTGAGCCAAGTGAGAGAGTAATTGTGGTAGGGGACCTAAATGCTAAAGCAGGAAAAGCGTTTAGGGAGGGTGTGGTAGATAAGTTTGGGGTGCCAGGTGTAAATGATAATGGGGAGCATTTGATTGAACTTTGTATAGAAAGGGGGAGTTTGGTTATAGGTAACACATAATTTAAGAAAAAGAGGACAAAAATGTATACAAGATATGATGTAGGGCGTAGTGACAGTAGTTTGTTGGACTACGTATTGGTAGATAAAAGACTGTTGGGTAGACTTCAGGATGTACATGTTTATAGAGGGGCCACAGATATATCAGATCACTTTTTAGTTGTAGCTACAGTGAGAGTAAAAGGTAGATGGGATACAAGGAAAATGGAAGCAGCAAGTAAGAGAGAAGTTTGTAAACTAAAGGAGGAGGCGGTTAGGGTAAGATATAAACAACTGTTGGAGGACAGATGGGCTAGTGAGAGTATAGGCAATGGGATAGATGTATGGGGTAAGTTTAAGAATATAGTGTTAGAGTTAAGCAGAAGTTTGTGGTTACAGGAAAGTGGGTGTGGGAGGGAAGAAGAGCAATTGGTGGAATGATGATGTAAAGAGAGTAGTAAGAGAGAAAAAGTTAGCATTTGAGAGGTTTTTACAAAGTAGAAGTGATGCAAGGAGGGAGGAGTATATGGAGAGAAAGAGAGAGGTTAAGAGAGTGGTGAAGCAATGTAAAAAGAGAGCAAATGAGAGTGGATGAGATGTTATCAACAAATTTTGTTGAAAATAAGAAAAAGTTTTGGAGTGAGATTAATAAGTTGAGAAAACCTAAGGAATGAATGGATTTGTTAGTTAAAAATAGGAGAGGAGAGCTATTAAACGGAAAGTTAGAGGTATCGGGAAGATGGAGGGAATATTTTGAGGAATTGTTAAATGTTGTTGAAGATAAAGAAGCTGTGATTTCGTGTATAGGGCAAGGAGGAATAACATCTTAGAGGAGTGAGGAAGAACCAGTTGTGAGTGTGGGGAAAGTGCTTGGGGCAGTGAGTAGAATGAAAGGGGGTAAGGCAACTGGGATTGATGGGATTAACAGAAATGATAAAAGCAGGTGGGGATATAGTTTAGGAGTGGTTAGTGTTTTTATTTAATAAATGTATGGAAGAGGGTAAGGCACCTAGGATTGGCAGAGAGCATGCATAGTTCCTTTGTATAAAGACAAAGGGGACAAAAAAGTAAAAATTACAGGGGAATAAGTCTTGTGAGTATACCTGGTAAAGTGTATGGTAGTTATTATTGAAAGAATTAAGAGTAAGACGGAGAGTAGGATAGCAGATGAACAAGGAGGCTTTAGGAAGGGTAGGGGTGTGTAGACCAAGTGTTTGCATAGAAACATATAGGTGAACAGTATTTAGATAAGGGTAAAGAGGTTTTTGTGGCATTTATGGATATGATAGGGTGGATAGGGGGGCAATGTGGCAGATGTTGCAAATGCATGGAATAGGAGGTAGGTTATTGAAAGCAGTGAAGAGTCTTTACGAGGATAGTGAGGCTCAGGTTAGAGTATGTAGGCGAGAGGGAGATTATTTCCCAGTAAAAGTAGGCCTTAGACAGGGATGTGTGATGTCACCATGGTTGTTCAATATATTTATAGATGTCACCATGGTTGTTCAATATATTTATAGATGGAGTTGTAAGAGAAGTGAATGCTCGGGTGTTGGCAAGAGGTGTAGAGTTAAAAGATGAAGAATCTTATCGCAAAGTGGGAGTTGGCACAGTTTGGTATGGTATGTAAAAGAAGGAAATTAAAAATGAATATAGGAAAGAGTAAGTTGATAAAAAATTAGGTAACGGAAGATTGGATATCAGATTGGAGGGAGAGAGTATGGAGGAGGTGAATGTATTTAGATATTTGGGAGTGGACGTGTCAGCGGATGGGTCTATGAAAGATGAGGTAAATCATAGAATTGACGAGGGGAAAAAGGTGAGTGGTGCACTGAGGAGTTTGCGGAGACAACTTTATCCATGAAAGCAAAGAGGGGAATGTATGAGAGTATAGTTATACCAATGTTTTTCTATGGGTGTGAGGCATGGGTTGTGAATGTTGCAACAAGAAGGCTGGAGGCAGTGGAGATGTCAAGTCTGTGGGCAATGTGTGGTGTGAATATAATGCAGAGAATCCGTAGTTTGGAGATTAGAAGTAGGTGTGGGATTACCAAAACTATTATCCAGAGAGCTGAGGAGGGGTTGAGATGGTTTGGACATGTAAAGAGGATGGAACGAAATAGAATGACTTCGAGAGTGTATAAATCTGTAGTGGAGGGAAGGCGGGGTAGGGGTCGGCCTAGGAAAGGTTTGAGGGAGTTACACAAGAAACATAAGAAAGGAGGAACACTGCAGCAGGCCTGTTGGCCCATACTAGGCTGGTAAAGAAGGTTTTGTGTGCGAGGGGCTTGGACTTAAAGCAAACGTGCGTGAACATGTTAGATAGGAGGAAATGAAGACAAATGTTTTTTAGGACTTGATGTGCTGTTGGAGTGTAAGCAAGGTAACATGAAGGGATTCAGGGAAACCGGCCGGGAGATGGGAAGTACAGTGCCGGCACTCTGAAGGAGGGGTGTTAATGTTGTAGTTTTATAACTGTAGTATAAGCATGCTTCTGGCAAGACAGTGATGGAGTGAATGATGATGAAAGCTTTTCTTTTTCGGGCCACCCTGCCTTGGTGGGAAATGGCCGATGTGTTATATATATATATATATATATATATATATATATATATATATATATATATATTGTGTGTGTGTGTGTGTGTGCAAGATGTTACGGCCCCCTACCTAACAATGGTAGTTAGGTAATTACCTCACCGGCCGGCAGTCAAGGGGTTACGTCATCAGACCTGATGTTTGACTGCCGGGCCGGCTTGACTGACAGTGTCATCGAGACTCTCCCCTATTCAACACTGGAGAGTCCACCAGCTCACTGACATACTACTGGAGTTCGCCAGTCAGACCTGCGTGAGAGTTGCAGACTCATGCAGTGTGGTGCTGGTGATAGCCTACAACAAGGAGAGCGGCAAGGTCACCAGAATCTACTATGTACCTGCGACGATGTACCTGGACTGTTGTACCTGAGACTATGTACCTGAGATTGTTTACCCGGAGATTGTTTACCCGGAGATTGTTTACCCGGAGATTGTTAACCAGAGTGTCAGGTTTTTTTTTAGTGGTGTCAGAGAGTTTGTGACGGTGGCACGACACAAGTTAAGAGTCGTGTGTTTGATGTGTCATAACGCGGTGAAAAGGCTTAATTAGAGATGAGTTCATGTTACAGGAGGCATGCCTCTTTAAGGGGGGCTCCTTGTCATGGTAAAGAGGCTATCGGTCTGAGGAATTGGACCTCTTGGTCTTCTTTCTCAGACCGAACCTAATTACCCCCCAATCCCCCCTCCCTTTTCCCATCTTCCCCATCCTCCCTTTTCCCATCTTCCCCATCCTCCCTTTTCCCTTTCCTCCTCCTCCTCCTCCTCATCCCTCCCTTATTTCCTTCCCAGTTTTGCCCTGGGAGCTTCTCTCCTCAGGCATTCTAGTTCCTAGGTAGGGGGAAGGGTATCGTAGTCCATCCCATTCCGTTGAGGTCCTTGGCGGTGGTGTAGTTTGCCGTGGAATCTGGATCGCCTGGGGATGTCCCGATCCTCTCCGGTCACCCGGGGGTGGCTTGGGTATCTTTCGGGCGACGGGTGTATCTCTGGAGGCCACCTTCGGATTCCGAGGGTGGTGGCCGAAGGCAGTATGCTTTTGGCGGATATCCGGCAGCCCTCTTTTGTCCGCCGAGATGGCTCGGTGGATGTGAGGTTGCTATCCCGGATTGCTGGTTTACTGGCGTGAAGGGTAGGGTATGGCACGGGTTCCATGCAGCATCTGCACTACTTGCTGTGTTGAGGTCCTCTTGGGCACGGAGGGGGATTTGTGCTCCCTTTCATTCCTCCTAGGACCTATTCCTCCACGTTCCCCCCTTTTTTTATTCTTTTTTTTATTTTTATTTTATTTTCTTTTCTTTTTTTTTCTTAAAAATAAAAAGAAAGAAGTAACCTAACCATGGCTGACCCAATCCATGAACCCACTACCCCCGGGCCCCTTCCTGATACCGCACCCAGTACTGACCCTGCCTCGTTAACGGATGACTCTTTGGACACCTCTCATGCCCCTGTACCTCTTGCTGGTGCTGGTTCGTCACCTGCTTCAGGTACCAGGGTCCCGACTGACCCTTTCGATACGTCTGACCTTCGCTTTTCTCTGACCTTGATTCCGGCTTCTCCCTCGACGGTGCGGCAATTTTCGAATCGCTCGCCCGTCTCCCATCGGACCACCCCCGGTCCCACACAAAAACGACCAAGACCCACACATGACGATTCGACACTCCCTTCTCGTTCATCGCAGAAACGACCAGCTCGTCACGCACTCCCCTTACTCTCTGTGTCAAACTACTCAATGGACAAAGTTTTTTACTCTTCCTCCAACTTCTCCTAATACCTATCTTTCAGACCATAGTATTGGTAAGGCTCTGCTATGCCATGTTGGTCAAAACATCTCATTTCATGCTCTCAAGAGCGGCACTCGCATCATCACGGTCCAGAATGCTGGCCAAGCTCGCAATCTTTCTCTTCTTACGACCATTGACAATACACCTGTTACTATTGACAAGCACCATTCCCTCAATTCTTGTTGTGGTTCTGTCATTTTGCCCCACCATTGACCTTGATTTCAGACATATTGGTGATGACATTTTTAAGAGCAGCTTGACTCCAAGAACTCCCTATCATAAAAGTTGACA
>WNWK01002939.1:0-22500 GCA_009830355.1 Cherax destructor
GGAGTCCCATACTGTCATCTGGAGTCCCATACTGTCATCGGAGTCCCATACTGTCATCTGGAGTCCCATACTGTCATCTGGAGTCCCATACTGTCATCTGGAGTCCCATACTGTCATCTGGAGTCCCATACTGTCATCTGGAGTCCCATACTGTCATCTGGAGTCCCATACTGTCATCTGGAGTCCCATACTGTCATCAGGAGTCCCATACTGTCATCAGGAGTCCCATACTGTCATCAGGAGTCCCATACTGTCATCAGGAGTCCCATACTGTCATCAGGAGTCCCATACTGTCATCAGGAGTCCCATACTGTCATCAGGAGTCCCATACCGTCATCTGGAGTCCCATACCGTCATCTGGAGTCCCATACCGTCATCAAGGGACCTTCCATGAGGACATGTCAGGAATTTAGCAATAAATATTTGATTATTAATATGCTGGATGACCTGTAGGGGTCATAAAGTGCCTGGAAAATGAAGATTAATCCCGTTTGACCTGAGGGGGTGGAGTAGCTCCAATTCCTCGGATCAAGAGAGTTTCAAAACAAAGGCGCTTTCCTTAAAGGAAGAATGTGGCAGTGCGTGTTGTGACTGAAGATGTTCCTCCTTCACGGGATGACTAACTTGATGCTGGTCAAGGACTCTTCTTGAAATGAATTAGAGCTGCCTTCCCGATCCTTGAATAAAACACGATTTCCTCCCATTTTCAGGCACTGTTTGACCTCGCGGGTTTAGTGTTTTCCCATGAATTCATTAATGAGCAGCAGCAACAAGCTTCGTCCCTCCTGTTCTCGTCTGCTTCCTCTTTCCTGCCTCTCACCACTCTTAGTCACCACTCTTAGTCACCACTCTTAGTCACCACTCTTAGTCACCACTCTTAGTCACCACTCTTAGTCCTCATGTCATAAGCTAACAGTATATTCGTCGTCAAATTCACATAAATTACAATTTTAATCAGATTCCCTCCTCATTTGACTACACTTCAACTAAAAAACTTGCAGAATCTCAGTATTTTATTTTAGGGATATTCCCAGATATTTTTTCTCTGTTGAGGAATGCATATGTGGGTGTTGCATCATAAATATATATATATATATATCATTTATGTTAATATAAAAATTAATGATTTCGTACCAAAAGAACATTAGAAAACTTACCTAATCTTATTATAACAAGTGCAATTTAATTTAGCCTAATTTAAGTAAATATATTTTATATAAATTTAAAATATTAATTAATAATAAATAAACACAACGAAATATATTTTTTCGTTTGATTCAGAATGATTTTTGCGAAATGATTGTATACACAAATTTTCGCTTGCCGTATTCGGCAAGAAGTGCGTTGCAAGTTTTACTTATTCGGCACGACATATGTATGTGCCGAATAGGTAAAACTTGCGATTTTGTCTTAAATAGCAACGCTCTTCTTGCCGCATCAGAAAAACGAAAATTTGTGTATGCAATAATTTCGCAAAAATCATTCTGAACCTAACAAAAAAAATATATTTCATTGTGTTTCTTTATTATTAAATTATTGTAAACGTATCTAAAATATATTTAGCTGGATTAGGCTAAATTATATTGCGCTTGTTATAATAAGGTTAGGTAAGTTTCCTAAGGTTCTTTTGGTACAAAATTATTAATTATTATATTAACATAAATAAAAAAATGTATCTTTAAACGTATAAGAGAAAATTTTAGGAAGGACTTAATTTTAAATGTTCTTGCTAAATGATGTGTTGATACACCTTGCTGATAGATAGTTCAAGTTTACAGTATATTGGAAGGCCACTAATGTGAAAAGGAGTGTCTTTCTGACCATGTTTCTGAGAGCCTACATAGCATGTTGCCCGGAATTCCTAGATGAAATTAGGATAATATTTGACATTGCCACGAAATTGCGGTTCCCTAGAGATTGTGTGGAATCAGCGTTGTTGGCAGCTAAAAAAACTTACCATAGGACTGAACCTAAGATAACACCTTAGATCAAGAATGTTCTGGTTCTCCCATATAATGAAAATTTATCTGTCCTGTCGAATGCTCTTAAAAGATTTAACATACAAGTAGTTTTTGAGAATGAATAGACTGTTAAAAGCATTCTGATACCTTCTGCCTCGCCTCAGAGGTTTTCCCCTCCTATCTGTTGCTGTCTTGCAACATTGCATAGCTACTGACGACGCACGAAACTGAGAAAGATGTAGAACTAAAGATTTTCCCTCCATATGGATTGTTCTGTATTGTTAAGATCGCCTGTTTGCGATTGTACTCCCACGTACAAATGTATCAAGCCAAATGATCTTCCTAACTGCAGCATCCAGACACATCTTTCAAGAATGTAGACACACTGGAAGACACTTTGGTAATGGATACTGACTAGTGATTTAAAGATAGATTTGAAAAAAAAAACTGGGACATGCCGTTCAGGACACAGCAAGCCCTTGTTAATTCAGCATTTCGCTCTAGGTCTTGAGCGAAACGTTATCTAATAAAGACCTGTTCTTCCTTCTAAGTCTCTTTTTATTAGTTATGTTTATCGCGATTCTTATTCCATAAAAACGTCATTTCCTCCTATAAAACCACATGACTCCATAATGTTGTTGATGTTGTGGTTAGCACAATTAATTTTTTTCAGTATAATTAATATATTAACGAGAGCATGGAAATAGTATTTCAATAAAAAAATTTTTAAATAGAATGCAATTGCATGTTGGTTTTCACTAATTAACTATGAAAATTGAATTCAATTATATTCACTCAATTAACATCAGGGCTTTGTCATTAACTCTACCCTTTGTTGTTGGCAGAGTCATTGTCAATTATTTAACACACGCCAGATATCACTCGCTTGAACTTAGTGACTCAATGAACTCTTAAATTAACATTAACATACAAGTGTATTAAACTTGTGCATTAGCTTTTACGTTCATATCCCATGTCCTTAATTTTAATGCAGTAAACTATATTTAATCATATTCGAATGAGACTATCAAACAACTATTGAAAATTTAAAATAACAATGTGAGATGTATAAAGGGAGGGAAGAAATCATACAGCAAATTTCACAGTCAAGAAAACAGCCTGCAGTTTATTAGTAGAAATACGTTGCTCCTACGTCCTCTTATTCTCGATGTATTCTGAAACCAGTGAAGTGCCTCTGTAAGCAGTACATCAGAGTTGCCTCTGTAAGCAGTACCTCAGAGTTGCCTCTGTAAGCAGTACCTCAGAGTTGCCTCTGTAAGCAGTACCTCAGAGTTGCCTCTGTAAGCAGTACCTCAGAGTTGCCTCTGTAAGCAGTACCTCAGAGTTGCCTCTGTAAGCAGTACCTCAGAGTTGCCTCTGTAAGCAGTACCTCAGAGTTGCCTCTGTAAGCAGTACCTCAGAGTTGCCTCTGTAAGCAGTACCTCAGAGTTGCCTCTGTAAGCAGTACCTCAGAGTTGCCTCTGTAAGCAGTACCTCAGAGTTGCCTCTGTAAGCAGTACCTCAGAGTTGCCTCTGTAAGCAGTACCTCAGAGTTGCCTCTGTAAGCAGTACCTCAGAGTTGCCTCTGTAAGCAGTACCTCAGAGTTGCCTCTGTAAGCAGTACCTCAGAGTTGCCTCTGTAAGCAGTACCTCAGAGTTGCCTCTGTAAGCAGTACCTCAGAGTTGCCTCTGTAAGCAGTACCTCAGAGTTGCCTCTGTAAGCAGTACCTCAGAGTTGCCTCTGTAAGCAGTACCTCAGAGTTGCCTCTGTAAGCAGTACCTCAGAGTTGCCTCTGTAAGCAGTACCTCAGAGTTGCCTCTGTAGCAGTACCTCAGAGTTGCCTCTGTAAGCAGTACCTCAGAGTTGCCTCTGTAAGCAGTACCTCAGAGTTGCCTCTGTAAGCAGTACCTCAGAGTTGCCTCTGTAAGCAGTACCTCAGAGTTGCCTCTGTAAGCAGTACCTCAGAGTTGCCTCTGTAAGCAGTACCTCAGAGTTGCCTCTGTAAGCAGTACCTCAGAGTTGCCTCTGTAAGCAGTACCTCAGAGTTGCCTCTGTAAGCAGTACCTCAGAGTTGCCTCTGTAAGCAGTACCTCAGAGTTGCCTCTGTAAGCAGTACCTCAGAGTTGCCTCTGTAAGCAGTACCTCAGAGTTGCCTCTGTAAGCAGTACCTCAGAGTTGCCTCTGTAAGCAGTACCTCAGAGTTGCCTCTGTAAGCAGTACCTCAGAGTTGCCTCTGTAAGCAGTACCTCAGAGTTGCCTCTGTAAGCAGCCTCAGAGTTGCCTCTGTAAGCAGTACCTCAGAGTTGCCTCTGTAAGCAGTACCTCAGAGTTGCCTCTGTAAGCAGTACCTCAGAGTTGCCTCTGTAAGCAGTACCTCAGAGTTGCCTCTGTAAGCAGTACCTCAGAGTTGCCTCTGTAAGCAGTACCTCAGAGTTGCCTCTGTAAGCAGTACCTCAGAGTTGCCTCTGTAAGCAGTACCTCAGAGTTGCCTCTGTAAGCAGTACCTCAGAGTTGCCTCTGTAAGCAGTACCTCAGAGTTGCCTCTGTAAGCAGTACCTCAGAGTTGCCTCTGTAAGCAGTACCTCAGAGTTGCCTCTGTAAGCAGTACCTCAGAGTTGCCTCTGTAAGCAGTACCTCAGAGTTGCCTCTGTAAGCAGTACCTCAGAGTTGCCTCTGTAAGCAGTACCTCAGAGTTGCCTCTGTAAGCAGTACCTCAGAGTTGCCTCTGTAAGCAGTACCTCAGAGTTGCCTCTGTAAGCAGTACCTCAGAGTTGCCTCTGTAAGCAGTACCTCAGAGTTGCCTCTGTAAGCAGTACCTCAGAGTTGCCTCTGTAAGCAGTACCTCAGAGTTGCCTCTGTAAGCAGTACCTCAGAGTTCCCTTTCTGTACAGAGTTGCCTCAGGAGTTGCCTCTGTAAGCAGTACCTCAGAGTTGCCTCTGTAAGCAGTACCTCAGAGTTGCCTCTGTAAGCAGTACCTCAGAGTTGCCTCTGTAAGCAGTACCTCAGAGTTGCCTCTGTAAGCAGTACCTCAGAGTTGCCTCTGTAAGCAGTACCTCAGAGTTGCCTCTGTAAGCAGTACCTCAGAGTTGCCTCTGTAAGCAGTACCTCAGAGTTGCCTCTGTAAGCAGTACCTCAGAGTTGCCTCTGTAAGCAGTACCTCAGAGTTGCCTCTGTAAGCAGTACCTCAGAGTTGCCTCTGTAAGCAGTACCTCAGAGTTGCCTCTGTAAGCAGTACCTCAGAGTTGCCTCTGTAAGCAGTACCTCAGAGTTGCCTCTGCTGGCTCTCTCTCGCTTTCCATTTTCAATTTAAAAATTTGATTTCAAATTTCTTGAAATTTATCAATTAAAGTAACTTGCTCAGAGAGCATGTTTCTGTGTTGATACTTTTAACTAATGCCCGATTAAACACAGGGCTAAATAATTATCTGCAATTTAGAGATGATTATTTTCTCTAGGTTTTATTTCCAGTGGGCTTTCATTCTTTTTCATTTTAGACAATCTGGTTACTTAGATATTTACCTGACAGAGAAGATACCACGATTACAAAGGTAGTTTTCCAAGGATTAAGCTTTCCATTGCACGCAGATGATACTGGCCTTTGCAGGTGACACAAATGTGATTGATTCGAGTGCGAAATTTTAACACACACGAAATCATCTTAAAAATGGACGTCTGGCGCTACTAAGAATTCTCATATCTTCATAATTCACCACCATATTTTAAACGATTATCTCGTTCATCAGATAGCGAACATGTGTTTTTCTCGGATACTTTCACTGACGGTCTCACTTTTAATGCAGACTCTTGATTGACACCTATTTTGCTACATTAACTGTGACCTGAACTGCACTTGTCTCTGAATTTTCTACCATCACATCTTCCACCTTTCCCTCTCTTCCATCTCTCGTCTCTGTCATGTAGACATGCATGATTGTTACTAGTTATGCGCCTTCCATGACTATAATCTAATTGGTCCGCCACTCTGACGTGACAAGAGGCGTTGAAGTTAAGAATGATGAAATAGTGATACACACCATTTTTAGGGGGGGGAGGGGGTTCAAAAGTCTCTTCAATCTTGAGCATTTTTACTTATTCTTGTGTAACCAAACTATCTTAGTAGTCTGTGGTCAGTAATTTATCAGATGGGAAGATATAGCCCAATCCCATATGTTCTTGAATATGCTTTGAGGTGTTCAGATATTTTTTTTTATTGGGTGGAAAACCAGTATAGAAATCTGGAGGTGATGTTTCATTACCAGGTGAAGGTGTGCAGTCAAGTGATCAGAAGCTCCAGTGAATGGATCGTCACGCTGATCAAGATCCGGGTCAGAAAACATTTTTATATTTCCGCTGACAAATAAAACACCACCAGACGAGAATGGCCAGACTTCTCAAGATGGTTGTAGATGAAATTCGAACATAACAGGATGTCTTTGAAGAAAAGATGCCACAGATATTCTAAATTAAGCGAATATATAGTACAGTTGTTGTTGTCTTATGTTATTATGTTATGTTAGAATCTTTGGTCACAATATGCCATTCGCGACGGTAGTCCACTCACTATAGAAAAATACGATAGAAAAAAAATTGTAACTCGGTAAATGCATTACAAAGACTTATCTCTTTTACTGAATAACATAAAACAAACTAATAATTCACGTGACGTATTTTGTAATTTCCGTTGAATATTTTCATGTAAAATTGTATGCAATATTTTTTTCGCGCATTACTTTTATGGAAAACCTTTTTTTTATATATATATAAATCACGTTTAATTGATGTTTTAAACAATTTTTATATTGTTTGGCCTCAAAGACATTTTTTCTTTGATATTTTTTTTCCCGAAATAATAAAGAATATGGTACAATAGATATTTATTATGTATTTCGTACTCTTTAGGCATAGCTTGCCAACTACGCTTATATTTATATATATGTAGTGCCTAATAGGTAAACAATTAGCAAAAACACATTTTAAATTAAGTCCTTTTTAAAATTTTCTCTTGTAAGTTTAAAGATACATATTTTTCATTTACAGTGTTAGTCACAGCATTATGCCGGGTGAGCACCTCGGCATAATGCCGTGACGAAAATAAAAGGCCTACCATACAGGGGGTCTTTTTCGTCAGTGCATTATGCCGGGTAGCAGCCGTTAGCATGACCTCACGGCCTGCCGCTACACTCCACAGCGACTTCTCAGTGCTCACGTGGCTGCCGTGGTGAGAGGAAGTGTTGCACTTTTGTCTCTCATCGGCCCCATCTTTTGTCCGGTGTTCCCTTTGGTTTTGGGGCTATACATGTTTGATTATGGGTAAAAGGAAATCTTTAACACTTGAAACTATAGCTCAAATTATAGGGCTTCACAAAGCTGGGTACCAGACGAAATAAATAGTGGAGAATGTTGGTGTGTGTTGAGCGTCCAGTGAGGAACTTGGTGCAGTGTTTCTAGGCTGTTGGCGGTGTCGAGTTACCGTCTGCCAAACCTCGGCTTGGCCCCTCGAAGAAGACATCTGTTCGTACCTTAATTGTGTTAAAGAAACAGTTAGAGAGTACACCTAAGATAACTGCTAGAGAAATGAAAGAAAACCCACATCTTCTCTCAGAAGTGTCTGTAAGAACTGTTAACAGACGTGTGTCAGAACTGGACCGAGAAGCAGCTATTATTACATATATGGGAAAGCGGTAAACCCATTGGTGTCATATAGCTCCTGGGACATGAACTAGAGGCAATCAGCTTGACCCACAGAAGTGGAGGGCAGCTCCAACTCCCTGAATCAAGAGCCCTTCAGCGTTTATCAATGCACCTCTCAACTGATCTCAAAATGCTATATAGTAGGCAGTGAGAATAATTTTTCACATTTTTTTGGCTCCCCCATTAGTAGCTTCCCGTGCTTCATTTTGCAAATTTCATGTTAATTTGTTGATGTTAATGAGCTCACTAAATTAGAGACACAGGATGATTTTTTGTTTCAATTTTTTTTTCCTCCTGGATTCTGTAATTCTGAAAATGTGAGGCATAAAGAAAGTCAGGAATAATTAAGACAGAGACTGACTGGACGAGGATGCTCAATGCTGAGTAGCGAGAAAGGAGAGAAGCAGATAATTAGTTTGTGGTGAATTAGCATACACTGAAGATAACTTTGGGAAGTTTTGTGTAAGAGAGAAATAGATCACGAAAGTAAAGCAATTATACGTCTCGATGTGTGGTGGGAGAGCAATAATAATAATAATAATAATAATAATAATAATAATAATAATAATTTTAGTATTATTATTAATTTATTTTCCGAGTAGATATGCTTGATAATAAGATTCCTTACATTGGAAAGTATACATTGATTCAAGGTTAATTACAGAGACAGAGCATTGCAGGTCTTAAGACACGTTTCGCTCAGAGAGCTTAATAAAGCTCCCCATGAGTGAAACGTTGTCTTAATAAAAAGCATACTGTGCTTTCTCTGTTGTTATTAACCATGTCTCCTTTGTAATTCGTGTGGTCGTGAGATTCATTCGAACTCTTCTGCCCTGCATCTTGTTATCTATGATTGTTATGGATAATCACAGACAGTAACTACTGTGAACTGTGGTGTAGGACAGTTATGGGGAATGCCAGGCAGTGACGGCTGGGATTCCCAGTCGTCACTGCCTGGGGTCGTAGTAGTGCTTTGTAAAATAGCGACTATGTAACAAAAAAAAATTGAGTCTTTGAATGTAGGAGGAAGTGCCATCACTCTGAAGGATGGGCGGAAATGTTGTGGTTCAGGGAGCCATTGAAATGTGACGTCGGCTCACTTCTGACCACAGGTTATTAAAGGAACAATGATTAATGTATTTCCTTTTTTGGGGGAAAGGTGGGCTGGGTTACGCCAGCATGTTGGGAAACTGTCGATGTGGTAAAAGAGAAAACTGAGAGTTCTTCAAGAAGGACAAAGTAACTTCTGTGAACCATATCACGAGTAAGAACTTGCTTAAATTAATCGGAAGAGAAGAGACCCAGAAGAAGAAATCTCTTCCCTAAACAGTAAACAAATGACGCAAATGATTTACACTGAGGGATCTTAAAACAAGACCGCCAGCAAGACAACATCTGCTGTAACTGCCACATCCTCAGATGTGTATTTTAGCAGCCATGTTGAGGTAAACATGAGAGTTAACAACTGGACTTCTACATTACAAACTGAACTGTTTACCATCGTAATGGCACTATGGTTATGACGGTGACTTTGAGTCCTTGATCGTTACTGTTTCTGTGTCGTCAATGAGCCCGGCTGCGAGAGTAGAATCTGTTTTGCGATTAGCGGACAGAAGGTCGAGCCTGCATCATTATTTTGCCTTGAATGGCCCACAGGGGTTTAGCGCTTCACAGTTATCATCGATGAACACTAACATTACTGGTTTATTTTTCCATTCCTATGAAAATGGTAAACCCGTTAGGGTTATAAAACGCCTGGGTAATGGGGGGTAATGGGAGGCAATCCGGGTTGGTCTGAGGACGGGAGGCTAGGCCCCAGTTCCTTGGATCAAGATCCGTTTACTGGCGAAACTATGTGCTGCTTCATCGTCCTTCCCACTATGTTTCCTGTTGTCTTCTTTATCTTCATTTATCGCTTTTCTATCTTCATCCCTCTTTTACAGAAGGGGTTACTAGCCCCTTGCTCCCGGAATTTTAGTCGCCTCTTACGACACTCATGGCTTACGGAAGAAGGATTCTTTTCCGCTTTCCCATGTATCGCTAGATGAACAAAGTCAACGGTTGTAATGGAAACCTAAACATACGTTTCGCTCTGCCAGGACGTTTAGGTTACTATTTGAGCGCTCTGATCACTGCTCATGTCAGCCAGAGTAGTCACTACCATCTTAAAGATTCTCATGTCAGCCAGACATTCACTACCATCTTAAAGATTCTCATGTCAGCCAGACATTCACTACCACCTTAAAGATTCTCATGTCAGCCAGACATTCACTACCATCTTAAAGATTCTCATGTCAGCCAGACATTCACTACCATCTTAAAGACTTTCACTATCTCCACAGCATCGCACTTTTTACCAGAAAGCCAAACCAATGAACTTGTAAAGTAAATTTACTCAGCGCACTATTCCATTACGTAAAAGGAATCAACCTCTATTTTCCTGAGCAAGATTAGATTAGCAAGATAGAACTTTTCAAGTGAGTGGAGGACGATTGGGCTTGTGTTAACCAATCTGCTTTACCTTGAGTAAGATGGTCGTTTCACCGGGACTTTTGTTACTGACCCCCTTTTTTTTAAATAAAATTTGGTAAATCAGCAGTGTGCTGCAGTCGTACTTCGTATAATAGTTACAGTTGTTTATCATATTCCGTTACACAGGATGGGTTTCAGGTGATGAAATATGTGAGAATGAGTTGGGAGACTTCAGTAGGACAATGAGGATATAGTCAAGCATTCCCTAAGAATTCAAACGCTACGGGATCTTCAAAAATCTCCTTCAAGGGTGGTGGAAAGAAATGCCTTGATGCTAGTGAAGGATTCTTGGTTCAGAGAATTTTTCCTACCCTCCACTTGCTTGTCTCAAACCTGATTACTTTTCGTTCCCCTGGCGTTGACTGGCCCCCTAGGGTTTCGCACTTTACTCTCTGAAAATTATTTTTTTTAGAAAAAAAATAATATGCAGTTTTAGAAATATAATGAAAATTGACACCAACACACTCCAGTAACAATGACTCACGAAATCGTAATGACACGATTGCAAACAAACCATACCACGGGTGGGGTTCGAACCCGCGGTCAGAGTGTCTCAAAACCCGTGGTATGTTTTGTTTTTCAGTAACAATCGCAAACTTCTAAGTAGGAGACACCAGTGACGAATGTTTGAATCCAACCAGAAGGGGCCTTCCAAAGTTACTGCACCAAAACCAAAATCGATAAAGACCTATACGTATATAAAATTTACTGGAGGGCACCTGAATATGCTAATGGTTCTATGAAGTTTCCCCTAATTAAAGAGTACCATTATTATTATAATCATAGGGAAAGCTAAACCCGTAGGATTATACAGCGCCTGCGGGGAGGGGGTGGAAGGTATTCAGGCTCAATTTAAGGAACCGGAGCACAGATCCAGTTCCCTAGATCAAGAGCCCGTCACCAGCATCAAGGGACCTTCCTTGAAAGGTAAAGAGTACACATTCTTAAGAATGTGTCGGCTCTTGAATAAAGCTGTATGAAAATATGATCATGAGAGCTTTTGGTATTCCTCAGTTTTCCTTTTTCAGTTACATTAAGTCATTGATCATTACTGATTCTGTGTCATCAATAAGTAACGTCAATCCCGGCTGCGGGAGTAGAATCTGTCTCGCGATTAGCGGACGGAAGGTCGAACCTGCATCAATGTTTTGCCTTGAGTGGCCCACAGGGGTGAGGCGCTTTGCCTTGAGTGGCCCACAGGGGTGAGGCGCTTTGCCTTGAGTGGCCCACAGGGGTGAGGCGCTTTGCCTTGAGTGGCCCACAGGGTGAGGCGCTTTGCCTTGAGTGGCCCACAGGGGTGAGGCGCTTTGCCTTGAGTGGCCCACAGGGGTGAGGCGCTTTGCCTTGAGTGGCCCACAGGGGTGAGGCGCTTTGCCTTGAGTGGCCCACAGGGGTGAGGCGCTTTGCCTTGAGTGGCCCACAGGGGTGAGGCGCTTTGCCTTGATGAGTAGGCCCACAGGGGTGAGGCGCTTTGCCTTGAGTGGCCCACAGGTGGCTGCTGAGTGCCACAGGGTGAGGCGCTTTGCCTTGAGTGGCCCACAGGGGTGAGGCGCTTTGCCTTGAGTGGCCCACAGGGGTGAGGCGCTTTGCCTTGAGTGGCCCACAGGGGTGAGGCGCTTTGCCTTGAGTGGCCCACAGGGGTGAGGCGCTTTGCCTTGAGTGGCCCACAGGGGTGAGGCGCTTTGCCTTGAGTGGCCCACAGGGGTGAGGCGCTTTGCCTTGAGTGGCCCACAGGGGTGAGGCGCTTTGCCTTGGCACAGGTGGGCGTGGCCCACAGGGGTGAGGCGCTTTGCCTTGAGTGGCCCACAGGGGTGAGGCGCTTTGCCTTGAGTGGCCCACAGGGGTGAGGCGCTTTGCCTTGAGTGGCCCACAGGGGTGAGGCGCTTTGCCTTGAGTGGCCCACAGGGGTGAGGCGCTTTGCCTTGAGTGGCCCACAGGGGTGAGGCGCTTTGCCTTGAGTGGCCCACAGGGTGAGGCGCTTTGCCTTGAGTGGCCCACAGGGGTGAGGCGCTTTGCCTTGAGTGGCCCACAGGGGTGAGGCGCTTTGCCTTGAGTGGCCCACAGGGGTGAGGCGCTTTGCCTTGAGTGGCCCACAGGGGTGAGGCGCTTTGCCTTGAGTGGCCCACAGGGGTGAGGCGCTTTGCCTTGAGTGGCCCACATGGGTGAGGCGCTTCACATTGAGAATAATAATAACCACTGAACGCTTAACAAAACGCTCACTGGTTTATTGTATTCCTGGGAAAGTGCTAGACCCGTTGGGGTTATAAAATACTTGGGGAATATGAGGCAATCAAGTTTGTTCTGAGGAAGGGGAGGGTAGGCCTCAGTTCCTTGGATCAAGAGTCCTTCACTGGAGAAACCATGTGCTGCTTCATCGTCCTTCCCACTATGTTTCCTGTTGTCTCCTTTATCGTCATTTATTGCTTATCTTTCTTCACCTCTCTTGCGATTCTTCCAAATTTCCTGATGTTTTTCTATTTTGTCTTTTCTGCCACGTTCGCTCTCACCTTGTTATGATTTATTTTCACGTGTTTATTCCGCTGGAAAGGATTCTCATGTGTTTATTTCACGTGAAAGATTTTCGTGTGGTCGTTCCAGTGTAAAGAATTTTCATGTATTCATTCCGCTGGAAAGGATTTACAAGCATTTATTCTGCTGGAAAGGATTTTCAAGCATTTATTCTGCTGGAAAGGATTTATAAGCATTTATTCTGCTGGAAAGGATTTTCAAGCATTTATTCTGCTGGAAAGGATTTTCAAGCATTTATTCTGCTGGAAAGGATTTTCAAGCATTTATTCTGCTAGAAAGGATTTTTAAGCATTTCGCTGGAAAGGATTTACAAGCATTTATTCTGCTGGAAAGGATTTACAAGCATTTATTCTGCTGGAAAGGATTTTTAAGCATTTATTCCGCTGGAAAGGATTTACAAGCATTTATTCTGCTGGAAAGGATTTTCAAGCATTTATTCTGCTGGAAAGGATTTTCAAGCATTTATTCTGCTGGAAAGGATTTTCAAGCATTTATTCTGCTGGAAAGGATTTACAAGCATTTATTATGCTGCAAAGGATTTATAAGCATTTATTATGCTGCAAAGGATTTATAAGCATTTATTCTGCTGGAAAGGATTTTCAAGCATTTATTCTGCTAGAAAGGATTTTTAAGCATTTCGCTGGAAAGGATTTACAAGCATTTATTCTGCTGGAAAGGATTTTCAAGCATTTCGCTGGAAAGGGTTTTCATATGTTCATACGCAGGAAATATTTTCAAGTTTTTATTCCACATAAAAGATTTTTTTCAAGATTTTCATGTGGTCATTCCAGTATAAAGACCACAGATCTGTGTCCATACAGAGATTATCTGTAGAGAAAAAAAAATACTAATAGTGAAAAAAATCTGAATTTCTGTTAGTGATTTTATTTTTAAGAAATATTTGCAATTTCAAGAATTTCTTTTAAAACTTCAAAATGTAACTAATATTTGACTTCTTTGAATGCTTATAGATATTTAAGATATGTTATTGAAAATTAATGATTTCTTTCCGGAACTGAAAATTGTAATTCAGAGAATTGTTTGCTTAATTAATCTTGGACTTGTGGATTATTATGTGTGTATTTCTAAGGTATCGACTTACATTTGTCTGCACATTTTGATTTTGCAACTGTCCCTTGATTTTGTGAATATTATTATAAACTGAATGATATCCTATTATAAGATGACGCTAAAACGGTCTCCAGAAAAAAAAGGTCACATGATATGAAAAGCGAAAACTGTTTCAGTAACATATTTATGCAAAAGTTATTTTCAGAAGTGCTCTTCATTCCCGTAAGTCAGCCAGCAGCTCACCTTTGAGCTACAAAGGTGAAAGAAATAACTTTTGCTTTGTCTAGTTAGTTGATTAGGCTCTGATCCACCATCAGGCCTGGGGGCGTTGAACCCCGCGGGGGCGTTGACCCCCGGAACCCTTTCCAGGTATACTCCAGGTAATTAGGACAGTGGTTTCCAAAGTGTGCAGGGAGAGAGGATGACCAGTGTGGCGGGAAGATTCAAGGACAAAGACTCATATACACATGCATAGAAACCCGTAGAATCTTCCCGTCACACTGGCCATCTTCTCCCACCGCACCAGTGTGGGGCGCCGCCCCCTTTGGCAACCACTGAGTTAGGAAGTTCTTCAGTGGAAGAGAGCAAAGCTGAGAATAACCTTCATGTCCTGCAACAGCGGCAGTTGTACACCGCTGTACACCACTGTACACCGCTGTACACCGCTGTCACGGGACACCAGGAAACACAAAGTATATTTTGGTAGTGTGTGGATCAGTAGATAATAATACAGTGATGGAAATTCTTAGATGGGTTGCGTACGGTGGATTTAGTTATTACTTATACTGACTAATTTTAAGCGAGGTTAGATTTTTGTATTAGCAGTTTTTTAATGTGTAATCAAAATGAGTAAAAAAAATTAGCATAACTAATTGCCTTGTGGATCAAAATGAAAAGTTTAAGTTAAGATTAAAAATATTTGTGTATGCGTGCGAAAGCATGCAAGTTAATACACATATGCTTGTATTAAAGTCACGTTAACATTCAGATATGGAAAGTGAAAAACGACTTGCACAAAAAACTATACACAGATAAAAGAGATGCGTATATTGCCTCAGTCAGATCAGCCCGATGTTTCTCTCGGAATGAAGGGTCTTGATTCTGATCAAGGTTTCTTATTCAAGGGAATTGGAGATAACCCTCCCTTATCTTGGATCAAACATGGCTACCTCCCTTCGGGTTTAGCTCTTGCCCATGATGATCGCAATAACAGAAGATGAAATATAAAGATATCTTCTACCTGCGTATAATTGTTCCACTCAACTGGTTTCAAACTTTTCACATGCGTACATATTGCAACAGTTCAACACGCATTCCCAAATGTCGGCAGGAGCGTGTGTAGTCTCGTTTCTATAAATACAATTTTGTTTGGTCCATTGCACGAATAAAGCTTCGGGCAATTTTGCAACATTGAGATTATTAGTAGAGGAATTCCTACATATTGCTTGCAATCTGAGTTCAAAATTATACTCGAAGAGTTTGATGAATTTTACTGCAATATTTATTTTACCTGCAGTTTTTAATTAAAATGAAAAAAATAATTACAATTAAAGAATTGTAATTATTTTTTTTTAAAGAGTTGTGTAGAAAATAAATGCAAGTTGTCAGTACCTACCAGCCTCTCTACCCTGGAGCAGCACACACGCCTCTCTACCCTGGAGCAACACACACGCCTCTCTACCCTGGAGCAACACACACGCCTCTCTACCCTGGAGCAGCACACACGCCTCTCTACCCTGGAGCAGCACACACGCCTCTCTACCCCGGAGCACACACACGCCTCTCTACCCTGGAGCAACACACACGCCTCTCTACCCTGGAGCAGCACACACGCCTCTCTACCCTGGAGCAGCACACACGCCTCTCTAACCTGGAGCAACACACACGCCTCTCTACCCCGGAGCAACACACACGCCTCTCTACCCTGGAGCAACACACACGCCTCTCTACCCGGAGCAACACACACGCCTCTCTACCCTGGAGCAACACACACGCCTCTCTACCCTGGAGCAACACACGCCTCTCTACCCCGGAGCAGCACACACGCCTCTCTCCCTGGAGCACACACACGCCTCTCTACCCCGGAGCAACACACACGCCTCTACCCCGGAGCACACACACGCCTCTCTACCCCGGAGCAACACACGCCTCTCTACCCCGGAGCATCACACACGCCTCTCTACCCCGGAGCAACACACACGCCTCTCTACCCCGGAGCAACACACACGCCTCTCTACCCCGGAGCAACACACACGCCTCTCTACCCCAGAGCAACACACACGCCTCTCTACCCCGGAGCAACACACACGCCTCTATTTCTTTTTTAGTCCTTATGTCGTTTAAACTTGTGTCAGTGTTTTGTGAAAAAAATCTGTTCCTTTGTATTTTGCATATTGGTGTAATGTTTTGCACGCACCCTGGTGATGGTAAATGATCGCCAAAATACTGAATTTTAATGATAAGCCGAGCCTATCAGAGGTTGAAAAACACAGGTTAACTACCATTCTCCTGTCTTCGTCTGCATGTGAGCTCCCTTCTGCCATTGACAAGTGTTCACGACACTTTGATGCTTCATCTCATACAGGCATGCATACATGCATACATACAAAGAATAAGCAATGCATATTGTGTAATTGCTGTTCGAATAAACAATGTATATACATATATTTCTGTGTACACACACATAGGTATATTATTGTAACCACGAACGATTGATATTGAATCAATAACAACACTGCGACTAGCCGAGGATTCGAACCCATGTTTTGGCCCGCCCCATGGTGAGCGAAAATCACACATGACGCTCTAACCCACAGGACCACGCAATCCTACAAGAATCACGCACCCAGAAGAGCTAGGTGTTTTACAGAGATCAGAGGACATACGGTGGTGTGGGTGCCTCTGAGCTAATTTCATGTGTGGTTTTCGCTCACCATGGGGCGGGCCAAAACGACATGGGTTCGAATCCTCGGCTAGTCGCAGTGTTGTTATTGATTCAATACCACTCGTTCGTTCGGGGAGTAGAATGAAATGTTCTCAGAGGCACCCACACCACCGAATGTCGTTGGATAACGGTAAAACACGTAGCTCTGCTTGCGTGATTCTTGTAGGGCTGCGTGGTCCTGTGGGTTAGAGCGTCATGTGTGAGTTTTGTTCACCATGGGTAGGGCCAAAATGACATGGGTTCGAATCCTCGGCTAGTCGCACTGTTGTTTTATTTTTTTTTATTAACACATCGGCCGATTCCCACCAAGGCAGGGTGGCCCGAAAAATAAAAACTTTCATCATCATTCACTCCCTCACTGTCTTGCCATAGGGGTGCTTTACACTACAGTTATAAAACTGCAACATAAACACCCCTCCTTCAGAGTGCAGACACTGTACTTCCCATCTCCAGGACTCAAGTCCGGCCTGCCGGTTTCCCTGAATCCCTTCATAAATGTTACTTTGCTCACTCTCCAACAGCACGTCAAGTATTAAAAACCATTTGTCTCCATTCACTCCTATCAAATACGCTCACACATGCTTGCTGGAAGTCCAAGCCCCTCGCACACAAAACCTCCTTTACCCCCTCCCTCCACCCTTTCCTAGGCCGACCCCTACCCCGCCTTCCCACCACTACAGATTTATACACTCTCGAAGTCATTCTGTCTCGTTCCATTCTTTCTACATGTCCGAACCACCTCAACAACACCTTAGCTCTCTGGATAATAGTTTTGGTAATCCCGCACCTCCTCCTAATTTCCAAACTCCGAATTCTCGGCATTATATTCACACCACACATGACCTCAGACATGACATCTCCACTGCTTCCAGCCTTCTCCTCGTTGCAACATTCATCACCCATGCTTCACACCCATATAAGAGTGTTGGTATAACTATGCTCTCATACATTTCCCTCTTTACTTCCATGGACAAAGTTCTTTGTCTCCACAGACTCCGAAGTGCTCCACTCACCCTTTTCCCCTCATCAATTCTATGATTCACCTCATCCTTCATAGACCCATCTGCTGACATGTCCACTCCCAAATATCTGAATACATTCACCTCCTCCATACTCTTTCCCTCCAATCTGATATCCAATCTTTCGTCACCTAATCTTTTTGTTATCCTAATCACCTTACTCTATCCTATATTCACCTTCAATTTTCTTCTTTTACACACCCTACCAAATTCATCCACCAACCTCTGAAACTTCTCTTCAGAATCTCCCAAAAGCACAGTGTCATCAGCAAAAAGCAACTGTGACAACTCCCACTTTGTATTTGATTCTTTATCTTTTAACCCCACACCTATTGCCAAGACCCTCGCATTCACTTCTCTTACAACCCCATCTATAAATATATTGAACAACCACAGCGACATTACACATCCTTGTCTAAGGCCCACTTTTACTGGGAAATAGTCCCCCTCCCTCCTACACACTCTAACCTGAGCCTCATTATCCTCATAAAAACTCTTCACTTGCTTTCAGGTACCTACCTCCTATTCCATACACCTGCAACATCTGCCACATTGATCCCTATCCACCCTATCATATGCCTTTTCCAAATCCATAAATGCCACAAAAACCTCTTTACCCTTATCCAAATACTGTTCACCTATATGTTTCACTGTAAACACTTGGTCTACACACCCCCTACCTTTCCTAAAGCCCCCTTGTTCATCTGCTATCCTGCTTTCTGTCTTACTCTTAATTCTTTCAATAATAACTCTACCATACACTTTACCAGGTACACTCTACAGACTTATTCCCCTATAATTTTTGCACTCTCTTTTGTCCCCTTTGCCTTTATACAAAGGAACAATACACGCTCTCTGCCAATCCCTAGGTACCTTACCCTCTTCCATACATTTATTAAATAATAGCACCAACCACTCCAAAACTATATTCCCACCTGCTTTTAACATTTCTATCTTTATCCCATCAATCCCAGCTGCCTTACCCCCTTTCATTCTATCCACTGCCTCACGAACTTCCCCCACACTCACAACTGCTCTTCCACACTCCTACAAGATGTTATTCCTCCTTGCCCTATACACGAAATCCCAGCTTCCCTGTCTTCATCAACATTTAACAACTCCTCAAAATATTCCCTCCATCTTCCCGATACCTCTAACTCTCCATTTAATATCTCTCCTCTCCTATTTTTAACTGTCAAATCCATTTGTTCCCTAGGCTTCCTCAACTTATTAATCTCACTCCAAAACTTTTTCTTATTTTCAACAAAATTTGTTGATAACATCTCACCCACTCTCTCATTTGCTCTCTTTTTACATTGCTTCACAACACTCTTAACCTCTCTTTTTCTCTTCATATACTCTTCCCTCCTTGCATCACTTCTACTTTGTGAAAACCTCTCATATGCTAACTTTTTCTCCCTTACTACTCTCTTTACATCATCATTCCACCAATCGCTCTTCTTCCCTCCCGCACCCACTCGCCTGTAACCACAAACTTCTGCTGAACACTCTAACACTACATTTTTAAATCTACCCCATACATCCTCGACCCCTTGCATAGTTAAGATCGCCCGTCTGCGGTTGTTTGTATATATATATACTTTATATGCAGACAGAATTACAAAATATGCGTTGCTTATTCTTTGGGAAAGCTGGACTATATATCCAACTCTATAATTGGCTGCCCAACTTGTTGTGCCTGCTGGCTTGTGCTGTCATCAGTTAATATATTGTGTGTATTTCAAAGAACAAGTGTGTGCTCATACGGCCTCGTGTGTACATGTTTATGATGTGCGTCAGTGTCAGTGCTTCCCAACTTGGAAATGAATGTTTTTTTGTTAAATTGGAGAGGGCGGTGAAGACGGATGGGGCCTCTGGAAAAATCAATCGGAGTTCAAACGCTATTACACGCAACAAGCGTTGTTACTGATGATGACACGCGTTGAACACTCCGGTATCTTTTATTATTGAAGCGTTTCGCTTGTCTAACAGGCTTCTTCAGTCAAACATAAGCGAATTTCTTCTTCAACTGGAGGCAGTTGAAGAAGGATTTATGAGATGATCAGTCCTTCTCATCAAAGCTGAGGGACTGATCACCTCGTAATTAATTTACCGACTCTAAAGTGTTATATTCGCCTGCATTTGATTGAAGGAGCCTGCTGGGCAGGCGAAACGTTTCAGCAGTAAATATCGCAGTGTGTTGAACACCGTCAATGACACAGATAAGTAAATAAACATTTCATGAGAGAGTTGTAGCAGTTTTTTTATATTTTATTTTTTTTTATTTCGTATTTATATATTGTATTTTTCTCGTGTTTTATATTGTATTTTTTGTTGTGTTTTCTTATTGTATTTTTCATATTGCATTTTTCATACTTTATTTTTCATGTTGTATTTTTTTCATATTGTAATTTTAGTAAACCTATTGTATTTTTATATTCAATTTTTTATATGGCATTTATATATTTCATTTTTCATATTGTATTTTTATATATTTTTTATATTGCATTTTTATATTGCATTTTTTATATTGTATTTATCATATTGTATTTTTATATTGTACTTTTATATTATATTTTTCATTTTGTATTTTATATTGTATTTTTCATTTTGAATTTTGTATTTTTTTATTGTAATTTCAGTAAACTTATTGTATTTTTTATTATATTTTTTTCCATATTGCAATTTCAGTAAACTTATTGTATTTTTATAATGTATTTTTTCCATATTATAATTTCAGTTATCTTACAAGATGGCTGCTTGCAAAAAATTCTATTTAATCTAGAAATTTATTCACAGTGGAAATCAGACGCCTTTTGTGAACGGCATTGAGATATTAACAGCCTGGTTGATCAGGCCCTGATCCACCGGGAGGCCTAGTCAAAGACTGGGCCGTGAAGGGAGTAGACGTTGGCCTCCGAAATACCCTACAGGTAGCCTCCAGGTATTTCTCTTTCTCTCTTTGAGAAAGTCTTTCCCTTCGAAGCCCCTCACAAATAAGACTGGGAAGGGCGACCTGTGAATCTCTGGTTTGATTTAATTCAAAGAATTGTTTGAAGTAGTTTATATTATGCAGTTGAACTGGGAAGTGACATTCATCTCACGATCTTGTGGGAGCTGACGTGAGCATAAATATGGCAGAATTCAATAGAGTGATGGGGATTTGCACCCGCGGGCTGGGATTTCCAGTTACTCTAGTGCCTCGACCACTGCACCACGGAGGTGGTTCTCGCATATATCTCCCGGTTTGTGTGGGACTTTTTTTTGTTTTAACTATATCTACATTTTTATTGTTTTTCTTTCATCTGTCTTCTATCTTAATTCTTTTAAACTCTTCCTCTCTTGCTTTTCCTTCCTTCCTTTCTTTCTTTTTATATTTATCCCTTTCCTTTTCTTCCCATTTTTTTTATATTTACTTTCCTTTTTCACCTTTTCTGCTTCCTGACAATATATTCACTCCTTCCACTTCCCCGCTTACCCTCCATCACCCCCCACCAACCACCAAATTTGATTTCATCTTCTCTGTCTGTCTGTCTCTCTCCCTCTCTCTCAGTCTCTCAGTCTCTCACTCTCCCTTGACACCAGAAAACAATGGTTATATGTTTCAATTTGCTATCTTATTTACCTTACGTAATGTGTAGTCCTGAGAACACCACCACATATGTTTGTCCACATATGTTTGTCCACATATTTGTCCACATATGTTTGTCCACATATGTTTGTCCACATATGTTTGTCCACATATGTTTGACCACATATGCAGGTGTAACATGTACCGTTCATTATTATTACATTCAAGGGGAGAGCGCAAAACTCGGAAGGGTTATAAAGCGTCTGGGGAAATGTAAGGCAATCAGATTTGATCCCAAAGGGTAAAGAGCCGTTCGCCAGCCTAAAAGCATTCTACTAATATATATATATATATATATATATATATATATATATATATATATATATATATATATATATATATATATATATATATATATATATATATATATATATATATATAATATATATATATATATATATATATATATTATATATATTACAGATTTTTTCAATAAATATTTTGGAAAAATTTTGTGCGATTTGCGACCGAAAAAATAAGAAAAAGTTAGGTATGTCATGAATGCATAAAATATATGTAGATTCTAGCCTGTTTTATCATTTACTGCCATAAAATATTCACAAATCTATTATGACAAAAATTATCAAAACTTACGCACACAAACAATTAGAGATCATACATAGTCCATTCACAGTCCAGAGAAATATAAACAAACGAAAAGATGCAATAAAATAATAATATTAATAATAATAATAATAATAATTTATTATTATTATTATTGTTATTATTATTATTATTATTATTATTATTATTAATCGTATATGTTAAGAGAAATGTAAACATAGAGATGTAGTATTAAATCATAAATAAATATGAATTTCTTTTTCACATTATCTTTTCATTTTTGATGTCTAGTGTTAGTAATAGGTATAACATCTACAGTGTTTTGTACCATATAAGACAATATTGATGTAGGTACTGACAGACAGATGATTCATCTTGTAAACACACGAAGTAAACTTAAAGAACTGTAAAGGTATTTTCTCTTCCTTATGATTTTCTTAACAACATTTTCATTTCTCATGTTTACTTTGTAAGAATACAGTACATGATACATATAACATACAAAATATGTGTTCATCGACTATTTGTTATCGGTAAGGCTTCCGGTCAACAGTAA